>PVLD010002414.1:146698-167118 GCA_004027595.1 Dinomys branickii | reverse complement strand
TTGCTCCCTTTTTGCTTGTGGTATTTGCTGTGCTCTGCTGCCGTGAACAGTTTGCTGTCTGCCGTGTGCCATTCTGCCTCAGAACCAGCCAAGTAAGGACTGAAACCTCCACAAACCGTAAGCTAAATAAACCTTTACTTCCTTCATTTTGGGTGTTGGGTATTTTGTCTCAGCAACGAGAGAAAAGTAACCAAGACAATAGCGTAAGACAGTAGGATAATCATGATCAACAATAACTAATTGAATGCTTCAAAACAGAAGATTTTGATTGTTCCCAGTACAAATAAATGATATATGTTTTGGGTAATAGATATAACAATTACCCCGATTTGGCTGTTAACATTGTATACATGTATTCAGTTGTACACTGTACCCCATAAAATATACAGTTACTATGTCCCAATTAAAAATAAAAGTATAGCCAGGCATGGTGTCACATGCTTATAATCCCAGCCCTCAGGAGGCTGAGGCAGGAGAATCTCTGAGAGTTTGAGCCCAGGTTGGGTTACAAAGTGAGTTCAAGCCAGCCTGAACTGCATAGTGAAACCTTGTCTCAAAAAGAGAGACAAGGTTTGTTCATACATATATGAATAAATGACGAGGAAAAGGGAGGTGACAGGTGGGAGT
The DNA here is from genome assembly GCA_004027595.1 of Dinomys branickii. Lineage (NCBI taxonomy): Eukaryota > Metazoa > Chordata > Mammalia > Rodentia > Dinomyidae > Dinomys > Dinomys branickii. The sequence goes on along the minus strand of PVLD010002414.1, from coordinate 166,491 downwards.
CCTGAGGGGGAGGGGGAAGCAGAGGATAGATAGCTCATGAGACGTCAGGAGGGGCAAGTATTTGTTTATTTTTTTCTTTTAAAAAATGACTTTTGCATGTGGACTCAAAAATCGACTTGGCAAGGTCAGAAGCCAGAGGAGAGAGCAGTTGGGTAGGAGGGGTAGAGAACAGCACCAGGGACCAGGCTGGGAGGTGACTTGTGCGCTGGGGCTGTGGTCTGGAGGCACAGCTGCCGGAGCTGCTGGGGAGCTGGGCTGCTGGGTAGGGAAGCCCATGAGGATGCCAGGCAGTGGGGCAGTTGGTGCAGGACAAACACTGATGAGGAAAGTGTTCACTTGGGTATTTGGAGGTTAGAGGTTAGGCACATTGATGGTAGTGCAAGTAGCAAAATGCACAAAGCTCTTTACAATGTTCTTTGAGCTGGGGATATAGCTCAGTGGAATAAGCACCTGCCTGGCAAGTGCAAGGTCCTGAGTTTGATCCCCAGTACTGCAAAAAAAAATAAACAAATAAATGTCTGTTCTTTTTGGTCTGTTGGGGCCGTGGAATTTTGTCCTGTGAAAGTAATCAGAAACATACATGGAGACTACTTACCGGTTTGTTCATTGTAGTCTTACTCTTAATGGGGCCATCTTGGAACAGTTAAATGTCTCTCCTGTATCCTTTAATCTCTAAGGAACTGGCTGAGGAGGTCAGGGCACTTGCAAACATGGAATGCCATGTAGCCTTCAACTGATGACATAAAGGACATGTAATAGCACAGGAAGATGTTCCCCTACATGGCCAAAGGAAAAAATATAGGATGTTGATGTTATGATCCCAATTTTATATAAATTCAAGTTCCATGTCATTTAAGGTATACATAGGCAATAATATATTTTGAAAAACCAGTGGGGAGTACGTTAGCATGTTAACAATATGCCAATTCAGAAAACACAGCTACAGATGATTGTATTTCATTCTGTATGATTCTTCCGCATTTTCTGTAATAAACATTTGACATACAAAGTGTTATTTTTTTCCAGCTAGGGATGGTGCTGTGGTACCGTTACTATGCTCAAGCTTAAATCTGAATTCTGGGTAGATCAGTGAGCTGGTGGCCCCCTCCATATGCTGCCATACACAGAGTGGCTGTTTGTAGTCAGGATATTTGTGTTGAGAATAGCACTGAATTTGAGTCACAAATCCTGGAGTTAGAGTGCAGGGACAACTGGCCCCTTACAGGCTACACTATGTTTAACCTCTAATGCAGAGACCCTGGGCTACTTCAGCTTGCAAATAGGAATGGATAATGGCTGTAGTAAAAACAGTTGCAATGTTTCCATGGAATCACTGGGAAGATTAAATGATGCAGAATGAGAAAATATTTTGTAGCAGGAGAAGCACATAGAAATAATATTCCAGGGTCCAAGTCTTCACCTGCAGACTTGACTATGGGCACAAATATATGGGGGGGACAGTTCATGGGGTACTGTGTGCCCTACAGAGTGCATCTCAATAGCAAAGTGGCAAACTTTGACCAAGTGTCAGGCCAGCTCGCTCTGATCCCAGACCCTGAAGTAAGCCAATAGTTGAACTTAAGGTACAGTTAGCTTGTGCTGAGCCACAGGCAGCTCTCTGACACGGGGTGCTTTTTCACTGGAAAGTTGTAGATGAAACACCATCTCAGCACACCCAGAGCCCCTCTGATTTACTCCTCAGCCGTGCTGTATACATCAGTCTACTTCAAATAAACCTGCATGGGAATCAAGCAGAGGGCACCAGTCAGAAGAAGGACGCAGGAAAAATGCACCCTATTTAAAGCAGATCTTCCAAAAGCTCCACTAAAAGATTGTATATTTAACAGCCCAATTCACTAGTGTAGCTGGATACACTGGCAACACTCAAAAATCAACAGCATTCCTGTACATAAGCAACAAACTCACACAGAGAGAGACCAGGGAAACCACACCCTTCACAATAGCAAGTGGAAAAATGAAATACTTAGGAATCAATCTAACAAAAGAAGTAAAAGATCTATATGTTGAAAACTATAGTACTCTGAAAAAGGAGGTCAAAGAAGATAGCTAAATCTTGGAAACAACCCATCAATTGAGGAATGGATTAAAAAGATGTATTTTTTTAGATATAATGGAATACTACCAAGCCATAAAGAAGGATGAACTTGAGACTTTCATAGGTAAATGGATGCAACTTGAGATCATATTCATAAGTGAACTAAATCAGACCCACAGGTGTAAACATTGTATTGTCTCATTAGTGTGCGAAACTGAACGAGTAAATAAGATCCAAATTGTACAATAGACATTTGGAATAGGGAAGAAACAGCCCAAAAGAAAAGAAGAACTGTATGGGAGAAAGGGGAAAGGAAGGAAAAATAAAATATATATATACACACACAAAATAGTTAAGGTAGTTATACAGATAGTTTCTCTTAGTTCATTGAAAAGAAAGGTTTGCGCTAATACTGCTTGAACAAGATACCATGCCTATGTCTTGTATTATTATGAATAGAACAATAGCCAATGTATTAATTACTACTCCTACTATCCTGTTTTTAAACTCTGCTTTATTGTTATTTTTTTCTCTTCAATATAAAAAAAATAAAGGAGACCTTTACCTTTTAAAAGGACACTGGACATTGGCATCTGAAATGTCACGTCCTTACTTGTTGGAATGAATGCACACAGAACTGCTGGTAAACAGCTCGGCAGGCCCTTGCTGTTGAAGACTTTGCATTGTGCAAGGCCGAGGAGGTCTTGCCTGCTCTATAGAACTCATAGTGTGCTGGACAGTGTTGTCCACGTGAGGATGTCTCATGCGGGGAGTTGTCCCTCCAGAAAGAAGCTGTGTAGAGAATGAGCCGTGAGCTGCAGAAGAAAGGTTTGGATTTCTGCTTGCAGCTAGGGACCGTGGTAAAGACAGATGAAGCGGCCAGGCCTGGCCAGCCTTTGAGGTTCATTTCCCTGGGGACAGCCAGCTCCAGTGAGGTGTGGAAAGCACAACACACATTAAGTTCCTGATAAGGAGAACAGCTGCTGGGTTGAACTGCTTTATTGGAAAGAGTGCTAGTGGCCCTCTGTGCCTTCTGACCCTAAGAAGAGAAATTTGGCTTTGCCATTTTGAACAAGTGCCTGGGTAGCTGCCAGTTAAATGTGTCCTATGGTGCGTTTCCTACTGATGGAACGTTTATCATTTTTCCATAGTAAATGACACCACATATTGATAAGATGCACAAGAAGGACGATGACAACAATAACAACTAGTGCTGACGGGCACACGTTATCTCTTTTAATGATAAAATACACGCTGGGAGGCAAGGATCACCATCCACTTTTCACAGATTAGGAAACCAAGGCTACCCTTGCTCAGAGTCACAAAGCTAGAAATATCCTAATCTGGGATTTGAACCTAGGTCCCTAACTCTAAGGTTCATGCTGTTGACCTTCCTTCCTCTTCCTGTGACTTATTTTTCCAGCACTATTGGTCAGAGTTCAACTGTATCCCACATGTACAGTATTAATGAGTACCTACTCTGTACCAGGTACACACAGGCCAGGAATGAATAAATCATGGTTCCTTCCCTTAGGAAACTTACATATATTACTATTATTAAGAGTTTAAAGTCTATAGCAAAAGCTCAAGAAATAATTTCTGAGGAAACCGTAACGTCAAATGCGTTTCAGTTTAGTTTATAGATAACTCTAACACCAGTTAGATTTTGATACAGCTCATAAAAGATGCACACATGAAATCCTTTGGAATTTAAAGAAGAGAGAGAATATCTATTTGGAGAAATAAAAAAATCAAACGAGATGTGACATTTGGGCTGGGACTTAGGCAGTTCCTCTGGCAGCAGGAGATGGTAAGGACCATTTCCCACTGATGCTGCCTTTTGATTGATAAGCTGAACCTCCTGCCCGCTGAGTGATCTTTGAAACTGATTCTGTGGTCTTTGTTTGTTTCTTCTTTGTAATCCTGAGTCTCCTGGATGCTCACAACTTAGAGCTCAGAGGTGGAGTTCTTGTTTTAATAGACATGGTGGTCGCAAGAGACCTATATGAGAAAGTAGGATTCCCAGTCTTGTCTCTATTGTCACTTGTATGCAAATGAATCATGAATATGTATCTGTATTGTAGAACTTTCTTTGGAATTTCTAATAGACCCGGAGGCATCGAAACTGAGTTATCCAGCAGCCTCTTAGAGTTAAGTTTAAAACAGAATGCATTACCTCCTTGCCATTCCTTCTGCATGAACCCCCAACTTCCCACCCGCTTGTGTTTCACAGCTCTTGGTGGTACAAAGAATGGTCTGTTCCCGTGTATGTTAACATTTAGGGAAGGAGGGAGGGATTGGCCAGGACTCTTGTGTTGAAAGGTGACTTTAAAGACCAAGGTCTTCTGTTGACTCACTTGGGGATCTTGGGCACTGGCATAACTTGCCATCAATTTCCTGATGAAGAAACACAACTTGGCTTCCTTCCTGTAAGCAAGCAGATTGGCATTGGAGATAATTAAATTATAAAGCACCTTGGGGTCCAAAGATAGGAGGTCTCATGTAAACACCACTCTGCCATTGCCAATGCTGCCAGAAGGGAATGATAATGTAGTATTCGCTTGTTACAGAGTGGTTCTCTGATGTTTGGTAGAAAGAGATAGTAGGTGCGTGAGCCAATGGGTAGCACTACTTTTCTCCTACCACAATTTATGAAGTGCTTTTCTTCACACCCAGATACTGTAGGACTGGAAAGCTTGGATGTTTAAGGTGGTGGTTTTTTAGAGTGAATGCATAAAATATCAGCACTCCAGAGTGAAGAGTGCGAAAACTGTCGAGGCTGCGTTTCTGGTTTGCCTTCTGATCTCATGCGCGTCATTTCCCCCCCTCTGTTGTTGTGCTCCTCCATCCCAGAGACATTGCCCACTTTGCAGGACGTCTTCAAGATGAAAAGATAATGTGTGGAACTCTCCCAGCTGCTGTATCATTAAAAAGCATCTGTTCAGCATTCGTGTCATGTTGCACAGAGAGAGTTATGAAAACCAGATCCCTGCCTCACCCACTGGATTATATTCTGGTATGTTTTTTAAAAAAGAAGAAGCTAAGCAGCTAAAGTGAGTTACATTTCAGTGTTACTTTTAATATAAAAAGCCAGCATTGTAAGTCCTCCACTTTGAACATTCAAGTTGTAAGCTTGAGTGTATAAGACTCACCTTGTTGGCTTGCAAAGGAATCCGAGTTACGAACAATTCTCCTGGCACAGAGCTCGTTGGTAAGTCAGGGACTTGGTGCAGTAGGAATAATTAATAAGAACTGATACTGAGAAAAATCAGGTATTAGCTTGGGACACATGTCAAAAATATATAAAGTGACTGGGAACTGCTTATAGATGTGGAACTAAGTCATATAGGAACTTTATTTTATGTAAATGAAATTGCCAAACAGTGCTCCCTGGGACCTCACCAAGCAGGAGGTCACAGTAGGAGAGAGACAGACGGAAAGTTCTTGGGATTCTGGTGTTTAGGTTCCTGTCCTATATTTAGGTCACTACCTCTTTCCACCCCACCACTAGCAGCAACTAAGGCTGACATTTCAAGGCTTAAGACTTGGTAAGGTGATCAGTCTGTGCTTTAGGGGCACTGGTGGAGCTAGTCAGCAGTGACCATTCATTTTCTGAGTATCGTGGTCATTTTATTGTGAGTATATGGAATTGTGGACCTTCATGGGAATGAGCTCTAAACCAGTTTGTACCAAGATGAGGCCCTAGAGAGCAGGGCAGAAATACAAATGCCGTCACTGAGCTTCCTGAATGACTTCTAGGTCAGTCAAACATTCTGCAGTGCCAGAAGGAGGAAGTGATGGCACCCAGGCAGCAGCATTCCAAAGCTACCTGTATTTAAAAACCATCTGTCAGCAGTAAATTTTCCATACAAAGATTTCGAGCCTATTTAGCTATCTGGATTTCCTATCAGTACCTCATGCTTTAAAATTATTGTTTGTTGTCACTATAGAATACATACGGCCCAAACCATACTTGCTGCTGTGCGTAATTACATAATGTCATTGTTTCCACCAAGGAGACTCATACTGGAAGCTGGCAAGCTGGGAACTTGTCCTTCCCTGTACTTGGTTCTTAAGCAGGTATTAAACACATGGAGCTTGATGCCCGTCTTCGCTAGGTCTCAAGTCCTCTCCCTACTGGTTTTCAGCAAGACTTTGAAGTGTTCTGTGGGCATGAGGAGGCTTCTTAAGAAACAGCTCATTGTGAAGCAGATTCTTACCTAATGAATGCACTGGGTAGCGCCGAATTGAAGTAGCTGCATTTGGCTCCCTGTGCAGGTGGAAGATGTTAAATTGGCCTAAGCTTCACAATGTACTCACCCTGGACCAAACTGCAGATACCGCTGCTCTTGCTGCAGATGCTGTGGCTGTGGCCTGTTGTAGGGAAGTGAACCTAGCTAAGAGTTTACCCGAAAACTGCTGGGGTGCAGAGTGCATGTTTCATTCCCTGGACTCCTCTTTGTAGTTACTCCTCCCCCCGAGAGGCTCCTTTCTGCCATTAGCTCCAGGTCCCCTCCTTCCTTTCCTCAAGACCATCTTTCAGGAAAAATGATTCTTGTGCTTCAGTGTGAGTTTTTCCAAGAATGTTAGCATTTGGAGCTTTTGGTCTCATTGTTGTCTGGTGACTCAGTTATGGACTTAGTGATCAGAGAGACCTGAGTCTGAATCTCCATCCCACCTTTTCTAACTTTCGGCAAGTCATTTAGCCTTTCAGAGTGTGTAGAACAAAGACATTGCTACTATTCTGTTTAGTGACATCATGGGAAGTGCGCCGATAGATACGCTCAGCTTGGGAAGAGTCATTGTTTTCTGGCTCTTCCTCACTCTTTCCCTCCTAAGGAACGCACAGGCTTCTTTGTGAAGCTGTCCATCTGGGTGTCGTTGGACACTGTGTTGACTCACCAAAAGGCAAAGGTTGTTTTACTGTCAGTTGTCATTCCTAGCCAGCAATACACATCAGGTGTCAATTCATTTTTGGTTTGGTGTACAGTTTGAGCATTGCTACTCCAAAAATCCAAAATACAATACTCCAAAACCTGAAACTTTTCAGTGTCAGTGTGATGCCTCAAGTGGAAAATGCCACAGTTGGCCTCATGTGACAAGTGGCAGTCAAAATGCAAATGCACGAAAAATGTTGAATAAAATTACCTTCTGGGTGTGTGTTTAAGGTGTATATGGAACATAAATGAATTTCGTGTTTAGACTTGGGTGTGATTCTCAAAATAGAGAGTTGTTATGCATTGGTAAAGATTACAAAATCAAATAAAATCTGAAACATTTATGATCCTAAGCATTTCAGAGAAGGGCTACTCAATCTGTACTGTATTTTATTGACTCTAAGACATACAATTCCCCCTACATTTTAATTTCTCTAAAATTGAGATGGATTTTCCAATAGATGCTGTATTGCAGTTCAGTTGGCAGTAATTTTTTCTTTTATAAGAGTACATAAAATTAATGGGCTTGTCTCACAACCAATGATATATTTGACCTGATAGAAATACAGTGGTTATTTAAAATATCTGACTTGAGCTTTCCTGAACTCAAGTACCGAACAACTGCCTCAGCCTTGTGATTTTCAATCCTTTCCTTTCCAGGGTTCTTCTTCCGGGTCATTTGTCCAGTGTCCAGGTGGTGGGTTGTTACCTGGATGAAGGGGCAGCAAGAAGAAGATTCTAAGCTTGTGGGACATATTTGAACAGGAAACAAATGAACCTGGTTGCATTTTTAATTTTATTTTAAAGAGAGTAGTAAATGAGAGAAAAAAACACAATAGCAGCACACCAACATCACAAACATAAATGAAACAAAGGAAGAACATTAAACGCAATGCGGGGTTTCTGATGGTATATTGAAAGGAACAGTTAACACTTAAAATTTTTTTATGCTGTAGGTGCACGTTTGTGTCAGGGTTCACGTGGCTTGTAGCAGCTCTTCCATCTGGCCCCAAGAACCTTCCTAGGTCCTCGCACAGGGAGTTAAAGCTGCCTGGCAGGTAGTGTTCAAGTAAAGTGTTTTTTGCAGACATTAACTCAGTGCTAACTGTGGTCTCAGGCACTGTGTTAGGCACTTGACATAAATAAACTTTTAATTAATAGAAGAACTCCTCCATAAAGTAGGTATTTCTATATCTTTATATCACGGGTGAGGAAACCGTGGCTTAGAAATTAATTTGTCTGGACTCAGATTTTTTTTTCTACCCTGGTGTCTGTGATCTGCAGCGTTTTGCCCTTCTGCCTCTTTTCCAGTCTGAGCTGGTCGTCTCCCTGCTCAGCCTTAGCTGGCGGTGCTAATGAAACAATTTGAGAGCAAAATCTCATTTCTAGTCTTCTAAGAGCCTAGCTGACAAGCCACGTACTAAAGATGTAGCGGATAAGCTGTAGATTGGGAAGAAGGGCAGAATGGAGAGGAAGAAAACCTAGGCCAGAGTTTGAGCCTCTCCAAGGGAGATTTCAACTTTTCTTCTCCAGCTGCACTCATGCTGTCTTCCCCCTCTAGGGTTGTGTCGGTGTGGCCCCTGGGGTGGTGGGTGCTGGCTGCCCGGCATGAGCAGTGCCCATTTGCCCTTCTGTGATTTCCTGTTCCTTCTGCATTGAATCTGATATGTCCCAGTGGACAGGAAAGAGGAGGAAGTGCTTGCTGGTGTATCATCTCAAGGGAAGGGAAGTTAGGACTTCCAACAGCCAGGGAGGGAGATTGATTCCTGTCTATTCCTCCTTATCTTTGTGCGCATGTGCGCGTATACACACACACACACACACACACACACACACACACACACACGTCTCTTGTTTTATCTGTAGTTTTGCCTTTTATGGTTTCAATTGCCTGCAGTCAACTATCTTTGAAAAATATAAATGGAAAATTCTAGAAATAAATAAACAATTGGTACATTTCATGTTTCATGCCCTTCTGACTAGCATGATAAAATTGTGTGCTGTCCCTCACCATCCCGTACCCACATGGGACATAACTCATCCTTTGTCAGGTGTATCTACCTGCCTGTCAGCCACTCGGCAGCTGTCTCGATGATCAGAGCTGCTCTTGTGATATCACAAAGCTTATGTTCCAGTAATCCTTCTTAAAATTTCAAGCAATTTAATAATTGCTTCAAAGTCAAGAGTAGTGATGATGGTGATTTTAGTACAGTGCTGTATTATTGTTATAACTAGTCTATTTGATTATGAGTTATTATGCTTAGTGCTGTACTATGATTAATTTATAAGCTTTCTCACAGCCCTGTATGTACAGGAAAGGATTATAGTTTATATAGATTTGCTACTATCTGAGGTTCATCCTTTGAGGGTCTTGTAATGTATCTTCTATGGATAAGGAAGGACTACAGTACGTATATGTGTACTTGACTGTCTGTCTGTCTGTCCATCTGTCTATCTATCTGATATGTCCTGAGAAGCAGAGATAAAGAATACACTGCCATGACTCAGGAGAGCCCATTCTGGAAGAGAAAACAGCAGATGTCCTGGAAGTTACCATTAGTGTGACAAGTTCTGAGGGGGATGGAGACTGTGTGACCACGCTGACTGGTGGGAAGAGTACAGAATTTGGGGTCCTCAAGAGCATATCCTGGCTTCTCCTTACTGGCTCATTTGGGCAGATCCCTAAGCCCTGAGCACTGGTTACCTTACTTCTGTAATAGGAAGCAACTTATTTTTCTCAGAGCCCCGCTGAAAGGATTAACTAAACATTCATGTCAAGTGCAATACTTGATACCAGCTGTACCCATTGTCTGGCATATAGTGGGACATCATGGTGACCTTAATATCCTTATGTCTAGTACCTGGATATGTGTTTGTGTGTATAGATTTTACAGTCATCAAATATTCATTGAGTATCTGTTCTAAGTGCCAAGGATTTAGAGGTAAATTAAACAGCCCCAAATTCCTTCCTCCAAAGAGCTCACTTTCTAGCTGGGAGAGACAATAAACAAAATAGAACAGTTTATTGGATGGTGATCGGTGCTGTGGAGAAAAACAGGCGGAGAAATACGGGGAGCAGGCATGGGTGCACATTTCCAATAGAACGACGGGAAGGCTGCCCAAGAGGGGGTGTGAGCACGGGCAGACTTGCGGCAATGAAGGCACCAGTAGGGGAGAGCATTGGATGTTGGGGGAAAGGCATTCCCGGCAGAGGGAATGTCAAGAGCAAGTACTGAGAGGTAAGAACAAGCCCAGCATGACCTAGTCACAGCAGGGAGGCTGGCACCCCGAGCGGCATGAGCAGGGGCTGTTAGTTAAGAGTTGAGGACAGATGGAGCAGGGTCTGCTAGGCCATGACGTGGATATTGGCTTTTACTTGGAGCCAGTGGAAGTTTTAAGCTGAGGAGTAGCATAGTCTGCTGTGTGCTATATGAGGGTGACTGTGGCTACTGTATGGAGAAATCCCACGGGGATTTGTGTGCGTGCGCGCGCGCGCGTGTGTGCGCATACTCACGCACATGCGTGTATCTCTGCAACACATCAGAGGACTCTGATATAAGCTGGGGATGTGATCCCCTTTGATCAGGAGGCCAAATGCAAATTGACAGTATCAGATGAGGAGGGGACTGGAGAAATATGGTTTGCATTCTGGTTTTGGCTTATCTTTGTCTCTGTTCTGAATGTTTTCCCATCACTGTGGGCTTGGAATGCTGAACAGGAAGTGAGGGGCTGTTGGCCAGCTCCACCAATGGGGTCACATGTCCAGATTGTGGTTGGCTGGGCCCAGGCAAGGCACATTGCATTGGTGTCTGTCAGAAATGCCCAGAGGCTGGGTGGAGGGCAGGGAGGGGACTTCTCACATCGGCTTTATCATGTTGCTGTCACAAATGGCAGCAGAAGGTCAGGGGAGGTAGATGGGACAAGTCCTGGGAGCAAGAACTAACTCAGTCTTAGTGCTTATTTCGAACAAGGTACTGTTCTGAGTACTTGATGGAACAGTCCTGTAGGGTAGGTTCATTATTGCCCGTTTTATGAGGAAGACACTGAGGTTAAGGTCCTTGTCTACAGACCCACTGCTGGTAAATCCTGGGACCAATATTCAGATTCCTGCTTCTGACTCTGGAGCTGTATCTCTTTATCAATCTTGTAATTATTTCTTATTCACCATGTGAATGTTGTAAGGGAATTTTTGGAAATGATATGTACAAATATGTACAAAGGAAGTATGTGGTCAGAATGGGAAGGGAAACTGGCTTAAGACCTTTTTCTTTCCCATATGTGTGTGGGATATCTGCCAGGTAGCTGACAATCGCTTCTTGTTTTATGTTGTAATTGATTAATGTGTGTGCCCTCCTCCTTCTAAAAGCTGGAATCTCACTGAAGCCAGAGCCCATGTGGATTCAATTTGAACATTCACCATGGTGTCTAAGTCAATGTTGTGAACATAGTAGATGCTCAGTAAATACGAAAAAGTTTCTAAAGTAAAATGAATGCATTTAGTAACCAGTTCTCACTGAAAACAACACAATTAGAACATTTAAATAAGACAGTTACAGTGCAGTAGTGCTTTTCTGATTTTCACAGCCCTCCCACACAGTTCATCTTGTTGTATCCTCCTGTCAACCCTGGCCAGGGCACACACTTCTCCCACTTAACTGTAAGAAAGCTAAGGTCAGAGATAGCAAGTCAGCTACCCAAGGTTACAAACAGGGGGTTTTTAGCAGACACTGATCCATCCTCTCCTGATTTCCCATTTTGTGAGCATCGTCAGTATGCACAGACTTTGTGTAAAGAGCTCAAACCCAGGACTGATGAGACTTGTCCTTTCTGGTAACTTTCAAGCAATGTAAAACTGTGCTACTAAGGCAATTCCCTGACCGGTGATCCTGTTATGAATTACCGAGCCTTGACAAGACCTTGCTTAGCATATGATGTACTATGTCCATAAATACACTGTTTATTTGGGTTTTTTAATTTTGTATTTTATTTTGAATGATTTTAGGCATACATAAACATTACAAAATAATACAGAGTTCCCATAGACCTTTGTATAGGAACTTTCTAACCCAGTTTCCGCAAAGGTTAACATCTTCTGTAAACATAAATGATCAAAACTGAGAAAGGAACGTCGATATAATTCTTTCAAGCAAACTTGAGACTTCATTGTGATTTGACCAGTTTTTCCACTTACATCTTTTTTCTGATTCAGGATCCAAACCAAGACCCCACATTGCTTGTAGTCCCTGTGACTCCTAAGTCCTTCCTGATCTCCTTTCCTGTGGGCTGCTGGTCAGGCTTTTTTTTTAATGACTTTGGCAATTTTCAAGAGTTTGGGTCAATTATCACATAGTCTGTCCCTTAATTTGGGCTTGTCTGATCTGGGTTTGTTTACTTGTGAATAGACTGAAGTTACGTGGTTTTTTTTCTTGAACACTGAGCACATATTCTGAGTATTGGAGGAATAATGTGCTTTTCACAGTGTATCCTGTCAGTGACAATGATGTCGGTGTCTTTTGACTGTTGCAGGGAACCTAAGTCTCTCTTTTTTTTAATTTTAAAGAGAATTAAAAAAACAATAAGAATGATACAGACTTTGAAAACAAGATGATAGGAAATTAACAATGGTTGTTATATTACATATTGTCAACCTCAAAGTAGTTGTTCAGATGACCAGATATGAACCTACGTCTCTTGAAGAAGGTGTTGTCTGTTAGGTTCCTTCCCTGGAAAGCTGCTATTTCCCCACTTCTAGTACATATCTTGGGGAAGATAGTTTGAGCACATGCAAATGTAATGCTGCGTGTAAACTTCTGCCCATAATTTTAACATTTAAACAGTGGATTTTGTTTGCAACACAATGCTGACTCTATGATCTGCCTAACGATTTTTTTTTATTATTTCCTTTTCTCCTACATTATTAATTGGAAGGAGAGTTGTCTTTCTCCCTGTTTCTTTGTTTAGTCAGTTATTAATTTATATTAGTATCATGTCTACCTGTTTTATTCTGTGGATTATAATCCAATACTGTTGCTGATTTTGTTGCTCAGATTACTCTAGTACCTCCTTTGGGGGTCCTCTGCCATACCTATGTACTTTCTTAAGTGTGTTCCTGTTTTTGGGATACTCCAGAGACACTTGGGATACTCCAGGCTTCTTTCCTTCTTGTCCTGCCCCAGCCCTGGAACCCATTACTTTCCCCAGTAGCCCTGAATGCTCTTATTGGAGAGTGGTACTTAGAAACCAAGATCTGAGTACTAGGTGTGCTCACTGCTTTCAACTTCCTTATGTCAGTACTTTCTTGATGAAGGAAGCAGTGTCTATTCGCATTTTGGTGCCAGCTCCTTTTCTTGTCATGGATTGGTAACAATTTGTGACTCTCCCATTTTGAGTCTTAATGATCTTGGCAGTCTGCCTTTGTCACCATGTTCCTGTGACCCATCTGGTAGTAATTTTAGATTCTGTTGTATTAAAGCCATGCGTTAGTGTCATTGTTTCACTGGTGTATTACTCAGATCAGTGTTGAGAGCACCCTGTGTGCCAGGCCTTGTGACAGGCAGTGGGGTTACAGAAGTGAGACAGTCTGGCCCTTAAGGAATTTATAACACAACATCTTCCCTGAAATCTAGGCGATCACTGCATATTCTGAGAACTGATTTCAGATCATTCAGCATTCTCTAACCTTGTAAATTCAACCTTGGGAATTTTTAGTTGTGATTTCAGTTTGAGAAGTTGTTGGAATCTGAAGAGGCTCTTCCCTAGCACAGCGTCTTTTGATGCCATCACAAACCCTTGCCTGTGACTTGACTCTGGCACATAGATGATAACTTTTTAGGCCTCATTCAAAGAAGTGAAATACACATACATTGACCTGGCGGATCTACAGGCCAGTTTTCCCCTGACTGACATGGAAGAGGGGCTGCTAGGGGGAGAGGAAGCTTGCTGCTGGTACAGGGCTCCCCTGTTGGGAGCTCCCCTCTCCCACTGTGTTGGGGTCTGGGGCAGGAGTACTCTCTTCAATCCTCTCTTAGGCCCCAAAACAATCTCTACAGGAAAAAAATGTTTTCACAGCATTTATTTCTTGACTTTAACCTACTCCATCTTTGAATCGAGTTGGCTCTGCTTTCAGGTTGAAGGAGATCAAGAGCGATGTCAGTGAAGGTTGCTTGTCCTTACCCCCGGTTCTTGTATATCCCATCGGATTTCATTCCTCTGCCATTATTCCACTGCTTTCCCCTTGGGCTGCTTATTAGCATTTTCTTTAAATTTTTGAGCATAAATGGATTGAGAATTACTGTTGCAACCTGGAAAAGTGTGACTGGCAAAAGCATTCTTCTGGGTGGACCGTGCAACCCTTTTAAGCAAGTTGATTGGGTGGGAGCCTCTGTTATCTCCTCTAGTTTGGAAAAAAGGGGAATGCTGAAAACTCACGCTAAGGCAGGTCCTTTCCTACGATTGCTTTCTTTCTGGCGTCTGCTAAATCCTGTCTTTTGTATCACTGAACAAATGTGTGTTCTCAGCATGCAAACTGACCACACAATGGTTGACCCACTGCCTGTTCCTGGGAGGAAGGGGTAGTTACTCTGTGGTCAGGTTAATTGCCATGCACCATGTGGTCGGAAACATAAGAACAAGAGAGAAGGCTGCATTTGCCTTGAAAAGTAATGTAAGGCCCGGGCATCTGAATATCCTTTGTCAGATGTGCCAGCAATGTTGCCAGAGATGGGCAGCTAATCCATGCTCCTCAGGGAGTGAGCCATGCTGCTAAGGCAGCCTGCTGTATGGCTCTGAGCTTGCTGCCTGACCAGGGACCACACTGTGGAAATGAACCTTCAGAGCTACTCTTAGGTTTTATGTGACTTTTTTTTTTTTTTCACAAAAACTGTGTGTGTGTGCATTTTAATACATGAAATCTGGCTTAGAGAACAGTGCTTGTATATCCCAACCTGCTTGTAATGCAGTGGTCTGCCCTTGAGAATTTTAAATTAGCTGACCTACATAGCCTAACTATTTCAATTAAAAGTCACAGACAGCATAGATTGGCAAGAGGAGGACAGAGCTGGTTGGGGGAAATCCCTCCCAGGAGCTTCAGTTCAGGCAAAACAATAGAAGCCTCTCAGAATTCTGGGAAGGAGACATCATGGGTACTTGTCGCAGAAGCCTTGACATCTTTTGAAGGCTGGGATTCCTGTGAAAGTGGTTTCTTAATGTCATCTTTCTATGGACCAGGGTACCAGGAAAACCCTTCAAGGAGAAGTTTATGGCAACATTATTTATTCATTTTCCAAAAATGTAGTTTTCCACTCCCAGCTAACTCTGCTGGGTTCTTTAAAGGCCAGTGCCAGGGGAATATATGGCCAGGAAACACTGTTCATAGTACAGGGTTGTCATTCTTGTTTTCTTATTCATGTTTTTTTGTCTACTGCTCGGAATTCTGATTGCACGAAAATCACTAATTAACTCAGTTGCTCTACAGTGACAAGCTAACATCTGGAGTTACCAAGTCAGGAAAGCTATTCGGCCTGGATCCAGCATAGATTTTCTCCACTTCGCACCCAGCTCAGCAGCTGGGCATTGCACCAATCCCAGCATTGCAGGGTAGGGATGCCAAGGGCTGGAGCAACTCAGGGCTAATTGATTCACCCAGAAAATCATGGGTTAGATATTTTTAAATTGCTGGCTTGTTTTGAAGCTTTTGTTTGGTTCTGATAAGAGATGGGGAGATCACTTAATCCCCCTTGAGGTGATCTCTGCACAGTGCTGCTGCCTCAGGGAGCACCACCTTTCTTAGGGCTGAGAGAGGGAGAGTGCGTTCCTCTTCAGGTTACTGTGGTTCCTTGGGAAGCAGATGTGTTATGGTTGATACATTGTGTCAACTTGGAGAGTCTAGAGGTTTGCTTAGTGACTCAGCAGGAAGCCAAGGTGCTTACTTTGTATACATCCTGAGCCTGTGGAAGAGGAGGGCGCAGAGACTTGTGTGAGAGCTACAGGCCCCCTGGCTGGGGTAGCCTGTTTACAATGTAAGGGAGGGAAAGAGACTGCTTGGCTGCCATTCCTCCCTTTTGCTCTGGTTGTTTTTGCTGTGCTCTGCTGCCATGAACATTTGCCCTCTGCCATGTGCCGCTCTGCCTCAGAACCAGCCAAGTATGGACTGAAACCTCCACAAACTGTGAGCTAAATAAACCTTTCCTTCCTTCATTTTGGGCGTTGGGTATTTTGTCTCAGCAAGGAGAGAAAAGTAACCAAAACAGGATGCAAAGCAAGTCTGCATCAGGTGGAGGGGAATAAAGGGGTGAATGACTAACAAAGGATTTGTTCATCAGGTTGGATAGAGTCAGTTGGGCAAAGAAAAGCCATCAAAACCGCTTCAGGATCCAGGCTTCAGTTCCTGTGCCCCACCCCCCTACCGTCTCTCTGCCTGCTGTATGTTCAGTCATTGCTCCATGTCTGTAGTCTGTGTTCTCAGAGTCCACCATCCGTGGAGAAAAAACTTTCAGAAAAAATTGCTTCTGTCTGTACTGGGATATGAACATGGACAGATATTTTTCTTATCATTATTCCTTAAACAATATGGTGTAACATTTATTTACATAGTATTTACATTGCTAGGTATCACAAGGCATTGAGAAATTATTGAAAGTATGTGGGAGCATATGCATAGGTTATAGGCAAATATTAGGCCAAGGGACCTCGAGCATCCCTGCATTTTGGTATTCCGGTTGGGGGAAGGTTCAGGAACCAGTTTACCTCAGCTATTGGGGACTGACTGGAGTTTTCATTACATGACTGGCACTAAGGACCTTACATGTGCAAACTTACTGGATCTTCATAGGGTTCTGTGATGGAGCCATTACTCTCATCTCTGTTTTACAAGTAAGAATGCTGAATCATTGGAGAATTAATTTTACTGATTGACTTTGCTTGGGGAGCAAGGCTTGGCGATTTGGTTTTAGAGTCCACCCTGCTATATCAAAGTCATACTGCCAATAATACACATTCCATCTCATCCCATCCTCAGAAACTTTCAGAGGAGAATTCACTGTGTCTCCTAGGACACTCAGGCCCGACTGCACGTGAATCATCCAGGAACGACGGTAAAATATAGATTCTGATTCAGCAGGTGTGGAGTGGGGCCTGAGGTTCTCATTTCCCATAAGCTCCTCAGTGACGTCAGCATGACTGACTGGCAGGCCACAAACTGACTAGCTCCCAGACCTTTAGTAGACTATTACATCTGTGGCTTTTCATTGTCAGGTTGTCCTTAACCTTGAGTTTGAACAGGGGGCTTTTTCAGCTACAGAATAATACCAATAAGAACTTAATGAGTGATCTACCAGAGAAGAAATTAACTGTAGTAGCACAGAGTAATCAATTTTTGTTTGAAGATTCATTTTCCTGGAACTTTAGTAGAAAATGAAGGATTATGTCCCCTTGTTCTGTATCTTAGCCAACAGTCTTTTGTTGTTGTTTCTTTGGGTTTAACTTGACACTTCTGGGCTATTTTCAGTTCTCACTTTTTTTTCTCAGTTACCATTATAACAATTCTCTCAAACACACCCCATCACTGAACAAAGAACAAAACACAAAGTTAGATTCGTGTGCATAAGCAGAATTACCATGGCAACTGTTGTTGGTTTTTGAGTGTGCTCAGCAACTTGGGCAGAGTTGATTATTGAAACAAACTAACTTGTTCTCCTAAAAACGAAGGAGAGCGGCACCCTCCCCACACTAGGTTGCTGTATTGTCATCCCATAGTGGGGCAGGGTTGGGGCAAGGGCTGAAGGGCTTTCACTGACTCTGAACATTCCAGACACTCAAAATCTCTTCTCTCTGGAACCTGATATTAGGTTCCAGCATGTTTTTGATCCTAAACTACCAACACCATGAGAATGCCTCAGGGTTTTCTTGCTCTTTAGTTTAAATTTCGGTAAATATCCACTTCTCAATCTTAATATGTCAGTATTTTGGTTTATCTGCTTGCTGGTAGTGTAGGGCCTATGGCAAGGATAGTAGTGAATGGCCTGGGTGAGACAAGTCTCTGCTACATGGTAGCCTCTTAGGGAATATTAATGCCATTGTTTGGAATCAGTGAAAGTGTGGCTTTCTGAGTTCATTAAAGCAAAAAATCTGTCTTATGTCATTTGGACAATATCCTCTCTTCTTTCTGCCTTTTATACTGGCAGCCTCCCTTGCTCAGGGCATGGTGGTGTAGGTTTACTTTGTCCATCTCAGTTGGATGACATCAGGAGAGGAGCATTCTGTACCCCTCCAGGGAGACCTGTGAGATGATCTAATGTTTGATGGAGCTGAAAAGAAAGATCCCCAAATGACCTAAATGGAATTTAAATGCTGACTTCCATTACTGTTGTCCAGTAGAATGGAAACAATGAACAAGTTTCATTAGGTTGGCCAAGTGCCATCTTGACAGACACCTTTCAGATGTGGAAATGCCTTGGCAGACTGCGTTGAGTCTCTAAGAACACTGAGCACTCCATTCCCAGTGGTCAATGGTTGCCTCATTTGAGACATTACCAACCGGACAGGAAAGACCTGCCTTCCTACCTCCCACCAAATCTTACTTTCAGTCATGTTGCCTTAGAAAGATGTGACCTGAAGAACCAGATATAGTGGTTTTAATCTCATTTACCTTTCTCTTCTTTTTTTTATACCCAACTTTCAAGAAGCTCACATTAACCAACAACACTCTTTTTACTGCAAGCAACACTTTAGGAAAGAGTATCTTTTGATAAGACATCAGTGAATAAATTTGCCACCAGTCTGAAGACTTACACTGCTTCCTTCTCCTGTACCCCAAATCTCTACCTCCTGTACCCCAAACCTCTATCTCATAAACTTACCCCCAGTATTTCAGGGAGTATAAAAGTGACACAGTATGTTTTTAATTGAAAAACTAACAATAAATGTAGTCTTGATTGTTCTTTCTAGCTGCCTATTCTTTGATGTAGGTTTATTTAAAAGCCAAGCAGTGCTACTGGCTTAACTCTATTTTACTCACCATCAGTGCAGACAGAATAAGGAGCAAGGTTTGTATATGGGAAACTGGGAAATTCCTATGCCAGAAGGACATTTTTTTTAGCATGATATGTATGTAAACCAAGAAGTATTTCCCATCAAGGAGGAACAAGTAATTAGCTGACTTTGACATCATCTTTCTGCAGAAATAATGATATGGGACCATATGTAGGCAAAGATATACTTTTATTGAATTTAGGAAGAATTGGAGCATCATTAAAAGGTATGTCTTCTCACTCTTGCATTAAATGTGACCTTTGAGGTTCAGACTTAGAAGTTTCCCATATCCCATTATCTATGATTATGGTGGTGAGGGGTGAAATATTTGGGAATTGCTAATGTGGGGAGGATGTCTGCCACAACCACATTGACTCTTAAGATGTGTTATTGTGCCAGCTCCACACCAGGAATGTAAACATGTGCTGCAAGCATGTGCTACTAAAGGATAGAGAGACAGTGGAAGAGTTATCAGTCTGACTCGCTTGAGAGCCAGAACTAACAGGTAGTTCTGATGAGTTTCAACTGGTCAAGTAAATGTAAAATGGTCGTTGGTATTTCTAACTTTTTTTTTTTTTTTTTTTTTTTGCGGTACTGGGGATCGAACTCAGGACCCTGCACTTGCTAGGCAAGCGCTTATTCCACTGAGCTATATCCCCAGCCCCTTTTTTTTTTAATATTTCTAACTTTTTTTTTTTTTTTTTTTTTTTTTTTTTTTTTTTTTTTTTTTTTTTTTTTTTTTTTTTTTTTTTTTTTTTTTTTTTTTTTTTTTT
>PVLD010002414.1:91313-146598 GCA_004027595.1 Dinomys branickii | reverse complement strand
AGCAGAAGATGAGGGTATTACTTACCAGAAGTGGAGAGGAAGAAGCGGGGTTAGGAGAAAGTCTTCCTGGCCATGGCTGAAATTTGGGAATTAACGCCCCCCCACACACTGGTTTTAGAGCACAGAATTTTTCAGTTTGACTATTTTCAACAACCTGTTTAATGTCTTTGATCACATTTCTTCACCACCAAAGCCTTAGTTTCCTCTCCTGTAAAATGGGAATAATACCTATTCCAAAAGATTGCTGAGAGGATTAAGTGAAATAATATATGTGAGCCACTTAGCTACATGTCTGCGCAGTCAGGGGGGAGCTGTTGCAAGTTTGGTGGTTATTCCTGTGAGTTCTAGATCTGTGATAGGAGCCTGACCGTGCTAGTGTTCGTGGGCCAAGAGGACGTGGCTGTAGAGAAACAAGAGGTAGCATGACAATTGGCACAGAAATAGTGGGGGAAATGTTTGGGGGCAGTGACCTGCAGAGGGCCTCAGGTTGATCTCTCCGCCAGGGCCCACTGGCCTTTGTGTGGTTTATTAGTTGCCTGAATGACAACGAGGATGGTGCTGACTCTCTTCAGCCCGGCAGTTTCTTTTACGTACATGTTCTGCACACAGATTTCACCCTGCAAGGGCGTTGCTGAAAGCCATAGCCTGGGCACTTGTGGTAGGTGTGGTTGCCATGGAGCCGGGGGCAGGGTGTAGCTGCCACAGAGATGGACCTTGTCTTCCATTGCTGGTATCCCAAAGCCTGCAACAGCTAGAGCATTTTCACTCTTTGCCTGGGAAGCCTGGCTTTTTACGGCAAGAGACTGTATTCCACCAGTTAGTTTTAGTTCCCATCCCTGTTTTGGACTGGCCCCTCTTCCCTCCCACCAGCCTCCCACACTGCCCCTTGTACACCCTGCCTCTTTTCCAATTTTAGTGATGTTACCAGGGCAGGTTTGCAGAACGCTCGCTTCAGTGGCTCTTGCCTGGGCCGTTTCCACAGAGGCTGCATGCCCGGGTACCATTCACTGAAGCTCAGCAATTGTGCCCCATCTGTTCCTCTGGCTGGAGCCACCAAGCATCTGCAGGAGATGGCGAAGTCTGTGAGGCTTAGATGAGGGGCAAGGAAAACCTAGCCTCCACGATGACTGGTGAAACAGGACCCCACTGGGGACTTGGCAGAAAGGGTCCTTATGACCTGTATGGGTGGAAAAAGTGGAACACGGAAATAAAGTTAAGATTAAAATGTTTATAAAATGTGATTTGGAGAGAATTAAATTTCTTTCAAGCTGCTTTATTACTCATAGGAATTGTATCAATCAACAGTGAGCACTAAATTGCTGGATCAGTCAGAAAATATTGTTGCTGCTGAAGAATCAATGCTAATTGAATCATTAGGGCATTATTACATGAAATACAAATAGCTCGGGATGATAACTCTGCATGACTTGATCTGCAGTCTTCAAAGAAGCAGTGAAGCTGTGATTGCTTTGCTGGGTCCACTGACTAATGGAGTTTCCCTCCAATGCAACCTTTCTCATGGAGATAAGGGAGGGTGGTGCTCGTGGAAATTAGCCCCTGCTTTTT
This sequence comes from Dinomys branickii, assembly GCA_004027595.1. Classification (NCBI taxonomy): domain Eukaryota; kingdom Metazoa; phylum Chordata; class Mammalia; order Rodentia; family Dinomyidae; genus Dinomys; species Dinomys branickii. The sequence continues at coordinate 145,032 of PVLD010002414.1, read as the reverse complement.
TTTTATAGTCCTTCTTGAAGCCAGTGATATTGAACAACCCTGAAAAGCAAGGAATTTGCATTTGCATGTTAGAAATCTTCTGTTAAAGTCAGTCATGCGTGATGTATCTGCGACTTAACTGACACACAAAATGAAAACGGAAGTCACTGACCTGGCTTAGAAAGAGGGGCAGGGCCACGATGGCGGGGGCTGCAGTGTGGACTGCTCACAGGGCTCGAAGGCCCCGTGTGGCTGCGATGGCTGCTGCAGGGGCCAGCTGTCTGTAAGTTCTCTAAGGCCAGCATCAGAGTTGAGTAGGTCTCCCAAGCACCTGGTGCCAACTCTGTGTGGGTGACACTGGTGGGTATTGGATCAAAGATGAGATCCTCTCTTCCACCGTGTTTGGGCCTTAGTAACACGTTTGGCCTCCTACTTCCTGTTCTTTCCCTCTTTTATCAGTTCTTGCCTTCTCCACTTCTGGCCTCTGGTAGTCCAGAGCCCCCTCAGCAGGCTCACCCTGCCGCAGGTGCCTGGGTTTCCAGATGACTGTCCTCTCACGGCACCCCTCCCTGGGATATGGGCACTTTAACCAGCGTGGGATCCCCGCAGATTGCCATGTTTGCATTGTAATGGTTTCCGGGGGAAGTGTGTCTTAACACACTTAGAGTAGATTTTGAGTATTTGATAAATAATGCCAAAGAGATGAAAGTGTCCATAACTAGGCTTTGTGGAGTCCTCCTGAACACTACAAGGTGCCGGTGGGGAGACGGGCTGCCTTTCCCTGAAAGGCTCCCAGCAGCTGTATTTCTGACTTCCAAGCAGTTCCAGAAGCCTAAATCCTCCATGCGTTGTGGGCAAAGGTGCACAGTGGGAAGGACAACACTGCCTACAGACCTCCTGCTGTGTTTTGGGAACAGGGCTGGCTCTGTGCTGTCATAGAGATTATGTCCTTCCAAAGTAAATACCATCTCCCCCACTCTTAAATAGGCAAAAACGGAGGCTTGGAATTCATTGAGTTTGCCCAAGGTCATACTGTCAGCAGTTCCAGATCCTCCCATTGTACCAGCTATTTATTTATTTACTTGCTTTGGCCCCTCCTTTTGCCCAGAGAGCACTTGTGTGTAGGGATATGTACGTGATCAATCACAAAATGTGAGCAGCCTAGTAAAGTAGGTCAGAGGAGCGACAGGACCCGCTGCCTCTGCTCCAATTGTGAAGTTCATCCAACGTCTTCAGAAGATTGATGAGTGATTTGGAGTTGCTTTGTGCTGGACTGAGCCACACAGGTGGAAAACACTGCTAACCCTTCTTGTACCTTTCCCTCTGTGTTATAACCAGCTCCTCTCCTCTGTTTCCTCACCTCAAAAACACCTTAAGCACTAGACACCCAACCCTAATCATCACAGGGGACCTTGTGGAACGATCTCTCTCAACTTGAAAGCAAGAGTTTTTGCTTTGGTGTAGTGCCTCTTATATTGCTAAAGAACAGTGCCTGGTCCATAGTAGGTGCACAAAACATTTTGTTGAGTGAATGAGTTTGCGAAGTATTTCTCCTAGATCTCCACCGTCAGCATCTTGTCATCTGCTCCCCAAGCAAGGATGACCCTGCACTGTGTCCTAAGCTGCCCATGACCGACACTCTCGCTGAGGCTTCTCCCTCAGTCATGCAGCTCCATTGCTCCATTTCTCCGCCTTCCCGGTCTCCCCTTCGTCCTGGCCCTGTCCTCATAAACAGTCCTTCTGGGCAGCCTGCAGCCTGCAGCCTGCGTCTGGCCTCCCACATTCCTAGGCTGTTTTCCAGCCACACTTTGCTCCTGCAGGGTCCTGCCACAGGCCCTGAGATGCAAACTCAGGTGGCTCCTGGACCCAGGCAGGAAAGGTGCACAGACTCAGGTGGAGTTTTCCCTTTCCCATAGAAATATGCTCATTCCCACTGTCTCTTGGAAATGCTGCTGTCAGAATTAAATAGCTATAGATACTTGGCCTCCATCTTGGAGATGTAATAGGAAAGGAAGGAGACTGTGGCAGACTGAAGGATACCTGTTCCCTAAAGGTGACAGCCATAGTAGATTGTCACCACGAAGAAACACGTGCCCATCTGTTATGAGCTCTTCTGACTTTTCAAGACAGGAAATCTTAATTACACATGAAACTCACTACTTCTTAAGTATTGACTTGAAACCAAAAGCTTTTAAAGAAGTATGTCAGCCAAATAAAATGCATCTTTAGGTCACATCGACTTGCTGGCCCCATGTGGGTAGCCTCGACTTCAGGGAATTTTCCTAAGTCACTGGAGCCCAGCTGGATCTTTCCCTTTCCAGTTGCTCCTAGTGAGAGAGGCAACGTGGGATATCAGAAAGACTACTGGCCAGAGAACCTTACAACCCAGGCTCTGGACCTGGTTCTGCTCTGACTTCAGTTTCCTCACTTATAAATGACCGTGATAATGTTTGACTTGTCTGACAATATACTCTTATATAGTTGCTTGGCCTATGACTTCTGAGTGTTTTCATATATTGATTGCTTTTGGTCCTTGGGAAAAAGACTGTGTGATAGGGTTGGAAATCATTATTCTTAATTTAAGAGGAAAGAACTAAAGCTCAGAGTGGTGGGGTAACTTACCCAAGTTCACACAGCTTGTAAGTGGTGGAGTTACCCAGCAGTCAGATCTTTGGTCTGCTGTATGGTTTGGTGTGTTATTTTAGAATTGAATAGAATGAGACCCTCTTTCTTGGCAGGCTGTTAATTACTCTGTGGGTACTTAAGGAGTAAGGAGCTGATTATCATATTATTATGTGGGCTGTTAACTAATAAGGAATATGCCATACATTTGCTCACAGTTTTAATGTTCATTTCTACTGTGTGGTGACCAAGCTCCACTATTTGATGCATTGTGATCCAACCTACCAGACTGTGACTCCCCAGGGGCAGGGATGAAATCTAGTACAGAGATGCTTATAGAGAAATCTGCTAAGTAATTGCTGATAAGTTGAACTACAAGGACGGTGGCAATGGCACCGGAGACAGAGCCATGACATGAAGCCAAAGATAGACTGTGGCTGAAGATAGTCAGGTGCCTGCCTGGTGGCTCATCATTCCAAATCTTCTGTCTTTAGTCTGCAAGTAGTTGTTCATCAAACTGCATCATAGTGTGTATAGCAGTTCCCATCAATATGGTCATCATCCCAAAAGACCAAATGGCGGGCATGGGAAGGAATGAAGTAGCATGGAAGAAATGGGTTTTGGAGTCAGATCTCAAGCTGCCTTATTTCTGGCCATTGGGCAAATTAGCTCTGTTGAGCCTTAGCTTCTTCACCTGTAGAATGGCCATAGTGATGTCTGATGTCGAGCATGGTGCCTGGCACAGACCAGGCGCTCCCAGGCGATGCATAGCACAGAGTTGTGCATGGAGTTACCCATGCTTGGCATGGGTCTCATTACAGCACTGTTTGTCTCATTTGCCAGTGCTGGGCACTAAGTTGCCACAAGCCATCCAGTGAGGTTCTCTGCATCCAAATACTCCTTTATAACAGCACCTGGAGGAGCCTTTGGACTTGAGGCTTTATGAAGGTAATAAAGACAAATGGAACATGACCAGGTCTACAAAATGGGAACAGAGCTGTTTTCAGTGTGCTTAAACTGCGGGCCAGCTGTTATGATTGAGATCTAAAACGCTTTATCCAAAATCTCATATGTTCAGAGGATGGGCTTCTGGAACAGGAAGACCTTGGGTACAAGATTCAGAGGGGAGGTGGATTGCACTTGAAGGATGGAGGAAGTTTTCATAGGTAGAGTTTGTTTGGAACATGACTGGATTATGAAGACTCTAAATCCATCAGCAGATTAATACGTGGATGAAATCGTAATGTCATGGCATTGCTGTTTTCCATAGCACTAGCTTGAGGAGGGAGTGCTGACTCAAGTTGCTGCTGTGCTTCCAAGCTGAAGCACTTGGAGCCCCAATCCCAGCCCTATCCTCAGGAGGCAGGGAAGAGTATTTCCTCAGGGAGGCCTCACTTTGAAAGGAGACCTAATCTATCCATCGTTCTGCACAGGCACAAGCCGTGACATAACCATGAAAACCACTAACCCCAGCACCCCTGAGATGTCCCCTGGGTCCCAGCAGTATTTTAGGATTTTCCTGCTGGCTGCTTGTGCCCACTGCCATTTAGCATTAAATGCTTCCCGCCCCGAGAGGAGTTGGTATAAGAGCATGCTAGGCTCTGGTGTGTAGGGCTCAAAGACTATCAGTGCTTGCTGTTGTGTATATGAGGGTCCTGGGTGAGCATTTCACAGCTGATGTTGAACTCTTCCCACAGGAGCACACTGAGCATTATTGGGTAAGGCCAGTGAAGCACTTGGGCTACAGATATTAAAGTTTAATGTTAGTAAACAGGGGGATTTGGTGCACTTCTGCAAAAGGGAATTCATCAGAATGGACACTAAGGGGAAGACTTTCACTAACAAAAAGCAAACAAACTGTAAACTCAGATTCGAGTCTGAGTCCTTTATCTGTCTTCTTACCTTGACATTTCCACTGGATGCCTCTTATGGGCTGTAGACTCCCATTTTCCTGCTGAGATGACTGCCTGACTGTGTTTGTCTCTGATGTCTTTTAAAATGAGAGCGTCCTGGGGAAGGATTGAAAGAAGAGCAAGCAAGGCCAAGTTGCATGGCCCAGCTGAGGCTGGCTGGGAGGCCAGTGAGTGAATATGTCTTATGACTCAGGGATTTGTATACTGTAAGAAGGTGGTTCTGTGAATGGTGTTCTATTCATCCGATGTCAAAGACAACAGAATTGGAGCCAAAGGATCTACTCTGGGCCCATCCCTCTAGGGAGCTCCCTAGGGTGAGTCCTTCCACTCAGCTCTTCCTAGATCTCTGTGCACATTCTCTCAGCCGCCGAGTGTTTGCATGTTCACTGAGCAGTAAAGGCAAGGAGCAGCACACATGGTGTATCAGGCAGCTTTCTTGTCTCTGAGACACAAATACCCAGCACCCTTATCTCAAAGGACAACAGTTTAATTTGATCATGGTTTTGCTCCTGATCAGTTGGCTCTAAGGCAGACATCACAACAGCAGGGCATGGTGGAGCAAAGCTGCTTGGTTGATCGCAGCTGGGAAGCAGAGCAGGAGTGCCAGAGTGGAACAGGCAAACAGCCACACTCCACCCAGACACACTGGGAGACATGCTACACCGGTGGGGGCGGGGATCCCAAAGCTAATGAAGTTGAAATTCTACCTGAACTGCCATACATGGAATCTTGCTTTGTTTTGTTTTGCTTTCCTAGTACTGGGGATTGAACCCAAGGGTGCCATACCACTGAGCTCTGTCCCCAGCTCTTTTTTATTTTTTATTTTGAGACAAGGACTTTTAAATTGCCCAGACTGGTCTTGAACTTACAACCATCCTGCCTCAACCCCTGAGCAGCTGGGATTACAGGCAAGGGCCCGCAGAACAGGCTACCCAAAGAAACTTGGGGCAGGGATTTTGAGTGTTCTCTAAACCTCTCGTCCTGTATGTCATCCTGTTTCAGGGGTGGGGTCACTGAGGCTCAGAGTCTGTGCCATGCCTACACTTGTGCTCCTTCCATTGTGTCTCCTGAAGGAAGCGGTTATATTGTCTGTTTCTTTTTAAAATATTTGTCTTTATGTCCCCAAAGCACCTAGCACATATCCACCACACTTCCTTTATAATTCTGAAATCCAAAGATCTCTGAAAAGTAAGAGCTCATCTATTATCCTTTTGACAGCAAAACTTGACCTATGTCAAACTCCTCTGGGAACAGAGTGGACCTGCACTGACACTGGGGTAGCTGGCGTCTCATTTAATTTGCTACAGAAATGCAGTTATGTGCTGCCTTGTGACATTTTGGTCAATGACAAATGCATATATGCTGTCGGTGCTGTAAAAGAATAACAGAGCTGAAAAATCCTATCACCTGTCATCGTAGGCATCGTCATATCACAGCACCAGGCATTCCTCACATGCTGCTGCTGATGTAAACAAGCATACTGTGCCACTAGTCATATAAAAATATAGGACATAAAACTACATATACCACATTGCACTTGACAACAGGAATGAGCGACTGGGTAGCCAGCTGATTATTTACTGTTGGAAAGGGTATTCCTTCTGTTTATTGAAAACAAAAATTTTCTCTAAAGAGTCTGCCATGTGCCCCAGCAGCAGCCTTGGATGTCTCTTGAGACATCTCATGCTTGCCGTGTTCTTGACCGTATCAAAGGGCCGTAGGGAGTGACTGACCTGTTTGTGCAAGGGCTCCTGAAGATGTTTGCACAGTGGCAAAAACACCTAGCGATTCACTCCTCAGAGTGTATCTTGTTATTAGGTGACACATGGCCATGTAGCAGCTTATGTGGCCCGTTCCCTGCCATGGTTTTACCTTTGGGCATACACGTTACTTCTCTAAAACCTGAAAAAGTTCTAAAATGTGTTTGGTTCCAACCATTTTTAGTAAAGGACTGTGGGCCTCTGTACGTCTGTGCGCACAGTGAGCACCACCCGCGTGCTATTGCAAGAGCACTGTGAAACTGCAGGGCTTTAGTTTTCTACCTCGCCAGCAGTGAGGTAGCCGTGGAGCCAGGTGCCCTGTTCAGGGTCTTTCCTCTGCGCCTTCTCTGAGGGAAGGTATATGGTGCAGACAGCGAACATACAGGGCAGTGTGTAGATGATAGCTGGGTGAGGAGTGACATTAGGCACTGCAGGAGGACAAGAGGGGCCTGGCTTGGCAGAGCTGGGCCGAGAGGGACAGATCCTGCAGGCCTCGATGCTCAGCTGAGGGGTAGGGACTCAATTCTGTAGACAGGAGGCCAACACAGAATTCTGAACAGAAAAATGATTTGTTAAAGGTCACTTTGGTGGAGATTTTTCATTGGTGGCTCCCAGAATGGAATAGATTAGATCCTAAGTCCCAGACTTTCCTTCCCCCATTTGAGTAATAGCTGACACTTATATGATAGGGATTCTGTCAGTGCTTTGGCTGTGTGATCCATGGTAACTCTATGAAATAGATGCTGTTATGATCCCTGTTTATAGCTGAGAAAACAGAGATACAGTGAGGTCGAGTCCCAACAGCAGTGAGCACAGGGGCTTTAAGGAGAATCCAGTCAGCATGGCTGCCATGGATGTACTTGTAACTGGTTCCTTCTGTCTCCACCAGCTCTTCCATATATCCTAGAAAGGAAGCCATATTCCCATCGATGTTACATCCCAGGTATGGAGGAACCTTGAGGACTTCAGGGGGCACTTTGTTCTTCCCCCAGAGAGTGTGACAGTGGGGGAAGGTGGGCCAGGACAGCGGATGATCAGGGCACATTAGATGAGGTTAGGGTGAAGGGTGATAGTTTGAAGTTGTGATTGTGTCAGTTTTCCACTATTGTGACAAAATACCTGACAACTTTAAAGAAGAAAGGTTTATATTGGCTCACGATCTCAGAGGTTTTAGTTCCTGGTTCCTTGGCACTGTTGCCTTGGTACTCCAGTGATGCAGTACATCATGGCAGGTGTATGTTGTAAAGGAGGCCTGTTCACGTCATAGCAGGTGGTAAGCAAAGAGAACTCAGGAAGAGGAGGGGTTGTTGGTCATATGATCCCTTTTAGGGGCACACCCCCAGTGGCCTTCTTTCCTCTCACTAGGCCCCACCTTTGAAAACTTCTGTCATCTCCCAATAGTGCTGTGGGCTGGGATCCAACCCCTTGAACACTTGGGCCTTTAGGAGACATTTAAGGTCCAAACTATAGCTATCACCCAAGCAATGAGAAGTGTAATTTGATAACTTCAAGGACACCCACTTCTTTGAATGACGGCTCAGTGCCCAGGGTCTGCTTCTTCCTTGCTCCCAGGTTGTTCTTCCCCCATGCGCACACATACTCGTACATTACATGCCCTGCAGCAGCTACCTCATAAGTACAATTAAAATTGAAATAAACTTAAGAGAAGCTAAGTCTATGAAGTAAGAAAGGTTACATCAGTTTTCTTCCTTCGGATATTTCCCTCATGCAAATACATAGTTTCCTCCAGTTCATTTTGAGAGCCCCTCTGCTGTTTTCACCCTAATTTATCCCAGAAACAAATCTTATTCTTATCTTTAAAATATCCAGCATATTTTCAAGGGTAGATGGCCTTCCATATACAATATGTGGCTATGGCGCATTTTGCAGGAATTAGGAACCTCCTTACACTTTCCCGTAAGGCCACTGTTCTCTCCCTTGCAGCATTTGTTTCTCTGCCTTGTCAATGCCATAGGGTCTGTTTTTTCCTTTATGCCCTTTTGCCCTTGGTCTTTGTCTTGTGGTTGGGTTTTAATTAGTTGTATTTGCATGTGCCCAAATGAGAGATAACCCCTGGAGGGGAATTCCTTACCGATTTCCGGGCTGGGAGCAAGCACGACTCTGCCGTATTGCGATGGAGTGCCCCCGTTTAGCATGGCAGTGTGACTTCAGACTTCATCCTCCTGGCAAGTACACCATCCCCTTGGCTGAGTTCCAGGTTTCTTGACCTTCCTGTTGGTCCTGGTTCTTCTTTACTTCCCTATGGACTCTGAGGGGAAGGTTTTGCAAAGGGACAAAAGGAATTCTTTGCTGAAACTTTGTGGTCTTTAATCACTTCTTCTCTTTTCTTCCGGAATGTTGGAATCTTGCTGAGTCTCTTAGTCCTTCCTCTTTCCTGCTCTTTCGCCTCTACATACCCGCATACCTGCTACTCTTTCTCTTTGCTCTCCAAGGTGGCGGAAGACCACTTGAGGCTGAGAACGAAGCAAGGAGCAACATGGGAAAAGGAGAAAGGTGCCATGGCCCCCACAGAGGATGGACACACGGCTGAGACCCTTTGTAGACCGGGAAGAATTCTTGCTTCTGCTCCCGTTCCCAAGAAAAATTAGTTATTTCTAAAATGGAGCTGAACTAGGGATATCTATTTTCACTTAAAACTTTTTTTTTAATCTCAGAAGTTCTCTATAGGTGTGCTCAAGTATTTCTTTTTCCTGGGGAAACACCACTGCCACAACTGCTTCAGTAACCTAGGAAGTTTAGCTCAAATGTCACTGCGAGATGAAAGGGAGAGCATCTTCTTGCAATGTGCTTTTCCGCAATAGTACGTTCTCATACTTTTCATTCCCTTTTGTTGATTGTTCTTTACAATGTGATCAACACGCAGTGCCTCTTCCCTGCTCAGCACCTGACTGGCCAAGGAGAAGGGTGGCTGCGTACAGGAGCTAGCAGGGCCATGCTGGAAATCTCCACGATAGCCTTCCAAGGAAAATTTCTCCGAAGCCAGGCCAAGGGCCCAAGGGAATATCCCTTTCCATTGTGGATCCCTGTGCACCGTTTTCCCATATCTCTCGTTAGCAGCCTGCAAGTGAGGTGGTAAGCCAGTAGTGCCATAGAAACTGACAGATGATGTGTGTTGCTTAGTGACATCCAGGACACATGAGAGAGGCAGTGACTGTAACTGGGGCACAAACATGGGCCTTCCTTTCCTTCTGGGAGTTGGGCAGGTGTAATAACCCCAAGGCAATGCATGGATGCATTTAGATCCAAGGCCCCAGTGGGTTAAGCTCTCTGTAAGAACAGTGTTTGTCCTCACTTTGGAGAGAAGTAAGCCACAGATTGCAGCAATGCCATCTTCTGGCCACTGTGCCCCACAATGTGGAGGGTAAACGGGCTGATCTTAGAGGCAAATAGACCTAGGTTCAGTTATAGCTTTGATGTTTATCTTGAACAAGTGACTTCAAGCACCCACTAATTTTTTTTTAATTTGGGAAACGAGGTCCATAATAGTACTGCTGTCACAGAGATGCTGGAAGGTAAAAACTCTGGAACCAGGTTGCCTGTCTTTGACTCCCAACTCTGTCACTTACCACCGTAAGGAATTTATTTAGTATCTCTGGCCATCACTTTTCTTATCCATAAAATGAGCATGAAGCGACATGTACTTCATAGGGTTATGGTGACTGAAGGCACACGAAGGGAGAATTGGTAAATTGGTCAACAGGCCCTGCTTGTTTCCTACCTGTTCTTGAAAATGAACTTTGGTCATAGAACTCAGCTATACTCATTCATTCATAGATTATCTATGGCTACTTCTCTGTGATAACAGCAGAGATGAGAAATCGTGACAGAAGCCACCTGGCCTGCAAATTCTGTGATATTTGCTGTCTGTCCCTGTATCAGAAAAGTTTGTGATCTCTGGTCTTGAGAGCTTTCAGCCATGCCTGGAACAGTGTAAGTGCTCCGTAAATATTTGCTGTTGCTACTGTCCCTTTAGAAAGTGTCGCCCACGAGCCCCCACGTAAGTCTGGTAAAGTAGGTGCACCCAGATTATGACCATTCCCTTGTCACAGGTGAAGCATCTGGGATTCAGAGGAATCAATGAACCCACACAAGGTGGGGCAGGGATGTCAGTCTAGTCCCGGGCTCCTTCTTCTAGTGGCCCTGCATCCGTGACTACAGATTCTTCAAGAACATCTCCACATGCAACCTTCTCCTTGAGGTGTAGACAGTGCATATGACAGCATAGCCTCAGTCAGCAGCTACTGAATTTATCTGCCCCCTGCCCCTCTGTGGGCCAGCCCCCAGCCCAGAGCTCCCCATGGAGAGATACCTCCAATGCTGGGTTGGGTTGTTCCTTCCCCCACACTGGAGTTGGAAAGACTTGGCTCATTACTTGCATGCATTCTCTATTACACACAAGCACCAAATCTTAGGAGGCACAGACAAGGCCCTCTATATGCACACTCTTAATCAGGACCATGAGTGTGCTTGATGACAGCATCCCTGGGTAGCATTTCACACCTACCAAGCAGTTTCACATCCATGACCCCACGTGACTCAAAGCAGTCACTTGGGGGATGAGGTGGGCAGTGTATGCCCATTAGCTGAGGCTGACAGCCAGGCTACCTCCCCACAGCCACAGAGAAAGTAAGTGGCAGGCCCAGTGAAGCCCTAGGCCCCAGCTTAAGTTCAGCTGCTGGTCTTGCTTTCCAGCCAGCCCTCGCGGCCTGAGTATTATGGTGCTGCCAACACTATGCCTCTCGCGTACTCATGCCATTGGCTGATGGCCCTCACAGTCCAATATTTCATTTTTGGCTGTAATGAAAATTCTGTGTGTTTTGGAGCTTTTTTTTTTTTTTTCCTGTTCTCTGTGGAGCTGAAGAGAAGCTACCCAGAATAATAATTCTTTTTTTCAGACTTTGGCCTTGAAGGTGTCTGTCCTTTCCCCAACCAGTCCAGGGTGGTTTTCTGTCTTTGCAGATTTCCTGAGACAGACACCATCACATGTGCCATGGTGACTTCAGCATGAGGCAAGAGGGATAGTTTGTTTAGTCAGCTCAGCTTGTGTATAGAATAGAGTCAAGTCACTTGGGAAAGCTGGGAGTCTGATCTGGTAGATGTGTGTGTGTGTGTGTGTGTGTGTGTGTGTGTGTGTGTGTGTGTGTTTTCCTTGGTCATTCACTTTCTATATCATTGATGCCATGCAGCATGGGTATCAGAGGGCCAGTGGCTGGTCACATCTACACCGGATTTCTAATGCAGTTTTATACAACTGAAATGTGTTGAAGCTTCTCTTCATAATGAAAATTGGGTGGTATCAGGAGAGAAATTATTCTTGTGACATTTCGAGTAGAAATTTCCACACCAGGGGGCTTGAGGGGATTCGGTGAAGCCATCAGGAAGCAGCTGAGTGCTTTGGTGTTTATCCAAGTGGCTTTGCCACAGCCCTGGGTGTCCCCACCATTTACCTTCCGGATTCAACAAGACAAGGGCAGTGTAACCAAACCCATCCCTGGTTCCATATGAACAAACATATGTAGCCTCTGGAGTGTTGAAAAATACACTTCTTTATAACCAATATACCCCTTTAGTTATGTGTCTCTCTTGGAGAGATAATTAGAAACAGCTGCCCTGAAGTTCTCCAGAGAATGGAATCTTCCTTGTCTCCATAAAATGAAAATATGTTGAAAATCAGAACCGAGGGGGCTGGGCTGAGAGGTTGGGTTTAGAATGGACTCCTGGTACCACGTCTCACTGAACCCAAATCGCTTCCTTTCTCTGGTCTTGGGTGTCTGCATCTGTTAAACAGGGCTAATGAAACCTGTTTCTTCCTGCACCTCCACACCATGAAAATTTATTCTCTCATCTGCAGCAGACTGAGGCAAAGCAGCCAGCCACATAAAACAGCTTGAATCCTTGAGCCTGGTGGATGGAGCTTGTTTAATGAGTGAAACTGTGTACCCTACTTCACGTCTGTCCTGCCATTAAAATTTTTATTGTTATTTGTGAAGTATCTGCTGGAGTTTGGAAAGCGCCTGCACACCCACTAAATCAAGTCAGCTCAGCTTCTGCTGCAGTTAAAACGAGCGCTGTAACCCCAATTAATAACGATTTTTTCCCCACCAGGGATATCTTGCTTGCATGCACATATTATCTGCCGGGGTGCACTTGTGAGGCTCGCTCCCAGCGTGTAAATATTCAGTTTGCCTGAAACAGAAAGTCCAAAAAAGGGCTGGTTGATGCAGAGTGGCCTCTGTGCTCTGGCCACAGTGAAGAGCTTCTTCCAATCTTCAGCTCCAGTATTATGCACAGAGTTTTGGGTCTCTAGGACTGTCTGGAAAAAGGGTGAGAGAGGGAGGACAAAGTGCAGAATGGGAAGTGGAAAAGGTCAGAAGAAAAACCCAGGAGCTAAGGCCTGGGAAACGGTGAAGCAGGGCTGGGGGCTGCCACATTATTTGTGGGTGGAAGGGTGTGCAGCCCCCACTCTCCACCCGGAGCAGGGGCAGGGGTGGCGCCTGAAGTCTGGGGTTATCTCTGTAGGGAGTGGAGGGCCTGGCGTGTCCCAGGAGACTACTCAGGTCCTACTTAGAGCAAACACCAAATCAGATCAGCGCATCTGTGCACAGACAGCTTACCGTTCACGTGGAAGACTAAGTCCAGCCTGTGATTAAGCCCTGATTCTTCCACATTCGTGTTTTATCTCTGAAGTCCTTCTTGGGTCCCCCCAAGGTCCCCTGCTCATCCCTTACGGGATGGCCCTTCATTTGGTCCATGGCTTTCTTTCATGCTCTCCATGCATATTAGCATGAGAACTTCAGTGACCCCCCACCCCCACCCCAGGAGAGTCCCACTCTGCTCCTGTGTCCTTGTGGCGGGAGGACAGCTTTTCACCTCACTTCCTACAAGGGAAGGTATGGGAAGCACACAGCCAATTCTCCCTGCCCCCTACGCCATCATCCCCAGGGGAGGAGAATGGACTTACCTAATTGGCTTAGCTCCTTCTGGGACGCTTTTTAAAACTCTACATTTCCTGCAAAGAAGAGCTCATCAAGTGACTGGGGCTTGCTGTGGCACTGTGGGGAAAGTCGATGGTGACCCTACTTTTTTGGCTGGGTGAGTGGGTTAATTCTGGGTGAATTATTGGGACGTCCTTCAAAATCCATATGAGCCACTTCTTCCATTGTAGAGTTTGTTTGCAGTAAAGCTTTTAGTTTGATTTCAATCTGTGGGCTTCCTATATTTTAATTAGTTCTGAACTTGTATAAAGTAGAAAGGGCTAAGATTTACATATCGGCCACTACCTGGAACCCCAGACACCTCCTATTATCTCAGAAAAGAAACCAGGAAAATAATATTTTTTTAATCTCTTTTCTTTAGAAATCATTGTCTGCCTGTCAGAAGGATGTTGAGGAATTAATGAAATAACACAGTCCAGACGTAGGTGGTCAGTACACGTCAGTACCCACCCCTCCCAAGTGCTTCTCTTATTTGAGATTGAAGATAATTTCTCTTCCTGATTGGGAGCAGTTTAAAAGCTTAATATATTATAGAAAACCTTATCTCCTGTACCTCATTTATGCAATTGCTGGGGAGAGAAAACTTGGAAACAACAGTGAGGGGTGTGTAGCAGAGAGAGCGGGAACAGAACGGACCAGGAGGCGGGGCGAGTGAGGCGAGGCGTGGAGCCGCCAATCTGATCACTCCCTGGTCCGCCTGTGCATTACTGAAAGTATGAAAGTGGGCAAGGTCCGGAGGGTCACTAGACATCCTACGTGAATCTGAGCTTTTCTCTCCATGGCTCAGAGAGACCCGAAGGGACCTGGTACTGTCCATCCTTAGTAGTAAGGACTGGGCTGCCATCTGTTACCTTGTGAGTGCTGGTCACCTTCAGGACCTCTTTAACTCCGTTTCTTCCTTACACATGTGTTTCATGCCTCCTTCCTCTTGTTTTGAGATCTGGTTGCAAGCTGCACCCGTAACCCTGTGTGTTCTAATTGCCTCTGTGCAGAAAGAGGCTTGGGATCTGAGAAACCAGCTTGCTCGTCTGATCCCCCTAGTGCTCTGGTCCTCTGCTGCTTTTTCGTCCCAGGCTACAGTGACTGAGTCAGGTGTATGCCAGCTCCTCACCCTCTACTCTTAACTCGCTAGGGTCAGGGCCTCTTTTTTTCCAGACCACTCACTTTTTTGTCCCCTTTGCTGTGACTCCTCCCCTGGAGGAAAAATTCAGTCAAATGACTTCATTGTGTGATTTGTTATGGACTCTGGGCTGAAGTCAGTTTGGTGGAATCATTCGAGTCTCAGAGAGGGGAGAAGACAGATGTAGGGAAATTTCCTTGGGTGATTTCGTGTGCATCATACTACCTTGACAGTACAGGTTCACTTCCACTGTCAAGAAGATTTTCCTTTATCCCCGTCCTCTCTTCACCTGGGATGGCAACTGAGGAATGGTCTTTCTGAATGAAATTTGTCCCAAAGGCCTTTTAAATGAAGGAGGCAAGGCTCAGCTTGCTTTGTTTTCTGAAGAGCATATACCTTTGATATGAAACGGAGGAGCAACAGCCTTACACTGAGGCAGCCTCCCTCCCATGAATGTGAAGTTACCTTGGCTATGTGAGAGTAGTGGCTTTGAATGCACAGTGCCCCGACATCCTTCCTGGTTCACTGCTGTGTGACCCTGGGCCAGTCACATCTCTTGTTTGCCCTCTGCAAAACATGGATGAAGGCACTTGCTACCAGCTGCTTTCTCTGAGGTTCTGAAGTTCAGTGAAGGCCTGGGACCAAGTGTCCAGCATCCTTTTGCGGAAACTAAACATGGTTCTGAGTTAAGAACCATTCCTAGGTGCAGGGGTTGCTGGGAATGTGTGCTGGGTTTGTGGATCTGGGGGCCAGCCGAGGGTGTGAGGCAGGCACTCACTCACTCTGGGTCCAGGCCCACTTGCCGGTGCCCTTGCCTGTCCGCGCCCACAAAGATGAGGGATGTCTGAGCTGTCGGGGGGTGGTTGGTACAGATGGTCTCTGGCAGAGTGGAAGGAAAGTGCCAATCAAAGGAGGCCGGCCTCCTCAGTTAGAACTTGGAGCAGATGGAGATGGGTCTGAGGCAGCCAGGAGGGGCACTTCCCAGTTTACTAAGTGTGTGACAGCGAGCTGGTGGCCTTCAGAGAGCCGCAGGGGTCACCTGGCATCCATCCTCCAGTTTCTTTTTTCTCTCCTTTTCTCTCCCTTCCCCTCCCCTCTCTTCCCCTCCTGTCCTCTCCTCTCTTCCTTTCGTCTCCTTTTCCTCTTCCTGTGGTACTGAGGATTAAATCCAAGGCTTTCTCACTGATCTATATTTCTAGCCCCAGTCTTTTATTTTATTTTATTTTTTTCTATTCTTTTTTAAAGATTTTTTATTTTAAAGAGAAAAAATAACAAAATGACAACAAAGACAAAGATAAAACAACACAAAAACAATACAGGATTTCAAAACAACATGGTAGGGATTAACAATGATTGTTATATTACATATTATTATCTTCAATGAAGTTGCCCAGATGACCAGCCATAAGAACCTGAAAGAGTACATAAAACCCCAAAGGTGCAGTAGATATTGTGAAAGGGAAAGAAATTGCTCAAAGGGAAGGAACACCTAGGATGAGGGAAAAGAGAAAAGAAAGAAAGAAGGAAAGGGAAAACATATACGTATATACAAAGATAGCTATGGTAATTGTACCACAAATGCCTACTGGTTTATTGAAAGGAACGGTTCATGCTTAAATGATTTGTTTATTTATTTATTTTTAAAATTTAAGACAGAATCTTGTTAGGTTTCTAATTTTCCCAGGCTGGGCTCAAACTTTCAACCCTCCTGCCTCAGCCTCACATAGTGCCAGGACTACAGGTATATGCTACCATGCCCAGTCGCCCCTACTATTTCTTGCCACTTGCATGTGAGCTGTCGATGGGCTATGAGGAGGAATGTCATTAATGCAGATTCTTGTGCCTTACGTCATGAATATTCCATCAGACTATCTGTGGAGGACACTGGGCCTGAGAATTTACATTTTTAACAAGATCCACAGTTCATCCTTGTGCACATGGAAGTTTAGGGACTGGGAACCTCTCTTCTGAACCAAAGGTAATAGTCATCTCTCGTTGCTTTCTCATTGCTGGGACAAAATATCTGATCCTCACAACTTGAAGGAAGAGAGGTTTATTTGGCTCAGAATCTGAAGAGGTTTCATCCTGTAGTTGGCTTCGAGGCTGTGCCCACAGTGACCCACCTCTCCCCACCAGGCTTCGCCTTCCAACATCACATCCAACTATAAATGCCTCTGTAGACTGAACCCGTGAGGCTTGGAGGGTGACATCTAGATAAAAGCCATAGTAGTCAGGCTGCCTAGCTCACGGGGGTTTTTGCTAAGCCTCTTCTGTCTAGGTTGCCAGTGAAGCCACTTTTTTTCCTCCTTATTTTGTTGATACAGAAAATAACTGCTTGAATCAGAGGAATTAAAGTGTTGATTGAGCTTTTATTACCTGCCTGGCTTCGTGCTATTAAGAAAAGAAACATAAAAGCTATAACATTGGCCTTTGATGAACATATAGGGTTACTGAGTTCATAAAATGCACTAGTTAACCAGTTAGAGGTGAGAGGAAGATGGTTTGAGATTAAGGCACAGGACGGAGAGTGGACCAGAGATTCCAGGGACATAGAAATGAAAGCCTTTAGGGAGGTTTGAATTGCAGCTGTCTCTTGTCCAACTATCCTCTGATTCTGGCTGATGACCCATTGAAGATCTTAAAAACCTATCAGGGGACCCAAGATGGGGTGCAAGACTCTGTCCTGATGAAACACTGCACAGGTGATTCTGGTGTGTTTTCAGTTGAGGAACCAGCACACTGTCTTTCTAAATAGCGAACAGTGTTCTTACCCACTCAGTTCTCTCTCAGGGCACAGGAACACCCATTCCTTTATGTATTCCTCCATTACAGTAGCTGTATGACAGTTGAGCTCTGAAATCACAGTTGCTTAACGTAGCAAAGCTTATTTATTACTCATGCGATATGTGGGGCTTGGGACCTTTCTGCTTCATGTTTATGGAGGGACCAAGACTTTGTCATCTTTAACAAGTGGCTGCTCGCTGTTGACATCCAGAAGCCAGACAGTCAGAAATGAACAGTGAAGAATTGTCATGGCTCTTACGGGTCGTGTTCAGAAATGGTGACTGTCACTTCCACGAGTGTTCCTTTGGCCGGAAGGCAGCTGTATGTCAGGCTTGGCTGCAGAGGAGGCTGGGAAATGTAGTCAAGTGGACTGTCCAGGAGGAAAGAGGAGGGGAGTGGTGAAAGTCAGCTTTTCTCTGTTACACTTCCTGGCACAAGTCCTCCCTTTATGACTCTAATCATTTTCGTTGCTCTCTTCTCCAGTGTCTTCCAAGTTCCCAAGAGGTGAGATTCAAAACTAGTGTTCACTCGTGAGTCTTTATAATTTTCTTGTACAATGATTAGAACTGCACAGACAGCCTTGAAATTGTAGATTCTTTACACTTGTTTCCGCCATTCCCCGTTCCTCATCTTCTTCCACTCGTCCTGGTTTTATTGAATGGCTAACCCATATGATATTGTCTATATTTGATTGATTTTGACCTACACCTGAACACTACACTATCGACTTTCTCTAAGAATACCTTAGACCTACCTTCAGGAAAGGCCCTCCAGTCGACAGTGTGTGGGTCCTTTTGACAGTCAAGCCAGTAAAAGAGAGAAGGTATAGGCGGGGTATCTTTTCATTAAATCCTATTTCAGGATGTGTTTTGAGTCTGCCCTATCTCCCCTTAAGAACAAGGTCATACACTACCCTTTCCTTGAACCTTAATAATGACATCTTATTTCTGGTTATTTACCAAAAGCTCTCACATACATTATCTCATCTTTATTGCTTCAAGGAATCTGTTTGCTTCCCCCTCTGGATTAACAAGACAGTAAGAGTTATACAATAATTTCCTCGTTCAATTTAACTGCCAGGAAACTTAGGCCAGCATTTATGATTAGTCAGAATGATTGAACTATGCTGTGAGTTGGTGTATTTGTTTTTTAAAAAATATTTTTTTCTTCTTTTTCCTCCTCCTCCTCCTCCCTCCTTTCTCTTCTCTTCGCCTCCACATCCTCTGGGAATTGAATCCAGGATTTCAGGCGTGCTAAGCAGACACGGCATCACTGAGCTACATCCCCAGTCCAGTTCTCAAGGGGTAATCAAATTATATGGTGGATTTTTAAATATTAAAAATGTATTACAGTAAAAGACATAGCCCATTAATCTGCTTCAAAATACTCCCACTGCTTTTAACACAGTTTTCCCATAGTCCTTGCCCTTTCCTGTAGCCGTTCTGGAGGTCCTCTTTCATGAGTGTCCTTGCGGAGTAAAATAAAAAATATGGTGAAAGCTGCTTTCCATTCAGTGGAGAGGCAGACTTATAAAGAACATTACAGTGTGTTCTCACCCACCATATTCACCAGATCTGGCACTGGGCAACTTCTGGCTCTCCTCCAAAATCGAGAATGCTCACGTAGGGTAAATGTTTTGAATCAGCTCAGGACATTGAGGTGGCCTCGTGACAGTGCAGCTGAAGATACCCTTGACAGAGTGCTTCCAGAACTGCTTCAGAAAGTGACAAGAACAATGGGATAAATATTTCTGAAGAGGAGTGTCTAGAAGGAGATTAATAGCAATGTATCTTTACTGTGACAGTTTAGAAGAATAAATATTCACTCTCGTTTTTGATCACACCAGGTACTTAGTAATTTCTGAGAACTGGTCCTTTTAAAAAGTTTTTAAAGATGGGATGTCAAAAAAGAACCCAAGTCTTGAAAATACGATATGAGATAAAAATTAATTATATCATAATATTTTGGAAAGGTATCTTTATCTTACATATGTAGCACGTGAAGTCCATAAAACTAAGGTGTTTCACAGCACTGTTCACAATAACCAAGATGTGTGGTGTATATGTATACCACTGAATATTGTGAAGCTATGAAAAAATGAAATTCTGTCATTTGCAGCAACATGGATGGTACTTGAGAAATACAGTGAAATACGTGGGGAGTGTTTTGAGGAGTAGGATGTGTTTCATATGTTAGGTGAAATAAGTCAGACACACAAAGACAAACATGGAATGTTTTCATTACTGGAAGCTAAAGTCAGTCTCGAAGTAGAAAATAGAGTAGCCGTTACCCGAGTAATCGTGCAGGGGAGGGGAGAGAGAGAGAAGGTGGTTAATAGGTACAGGGTGCTGTTAGACAGGAGGAAGGACTCCTAAAATTTCTGTAGCCCAGTAGGATGACTATGGCTGACAATTAATTGAATATTTCAAAATAGATAGTAGAAACTGTTTTGAATATTTCGAACTAAAAAAAAAATGATATGTCTGAGGTACAGAGAGCCCAGTTACCCTGATCTAAGCATTACACATAGTGTCCCTGTATTAAAATGCCACACGGTACCCCATCAGTACGTATAATTACTATGGATTGGTGTAAACATTAACACAAATGTAATTAAATAAGTAAAAAATATATATATTTTACAAAAGAGATTTTTTTTTCCCCCAAGCCTGTAAAGCTACTCACCATGGTAACTGGGATTGGGTTTCAGGTTGCCATGGTTTGGATCCTAAATGTCTTCCAAAGGGCCATGTGTTGAAAGGTTGATTCCCAGCAGGTGGCATTAGTTGGAGGGGGTGGAAAATTGAGGAGGTGGGGCCTCATGAGATAGGTCACTGGGGGTGCAGGCTTGAGGGGGTATTGGCACCCCAGGGCCTTCTTGTCTCTCTGTTTACATCCTGGCTGCTTTGAGATGAATAGTCTTCCTTTTCCATGTGCTTCCTGCATATATACTGGGTCTCCATAGCCCCTGACCAAAACAGGGCTGGGTAGCCATGAACTGAAACCTCTACAACCATGCCCCAAACCGGTCTCTCCTTCATATGTGTTGATTACCTCAGGTATTTCGTTACAGTGACAGAAAACTGACTGACACACAGGTACAGATCCGACCTACGGCACCTAATGGATCCCTTTCCAAACTTCCCACTGTCACTTTGTTTCCTTCCCCCTTGATTTCATGTAACTATTTTAAGATTCTTGAATATTTTTTAATCCTATTGATTATTATAGATGTGTGAGCATCAGCTCCTTAGAGTCACTGAATATCTTTAATCAAATTCTGGTTAGTTTTGTCCCGTTCAAATACACTGTTCCATTTTCAGAAGAAAAAAAGGCAAAAAGTGCTTTTTAAAAAGTTAATCCACTTGAGAGATGGGTTAGTAATGTTATGAGTTCAACATGAATTAACTTGTACACTTTCTCAAATTTTAACAGTGGGGAGAGAGCATTATACTACTGAGTGTGATGACAAAACAAACCTTTGCCTACCTGAAAGTGGTTTACCTGAGCCTGGCAAAAATCAGAGAGCTCAGTATTTCCTTGATTTTCTTTTTCCTTGCGTCTGAGCAAGAGAAAAACCAGGAGTAACAAAGATGCCAGAAAATGTAGCTTGAAGCTCCAGTTCTCAGAATATGGCTCTGGAGTAGCATTGTCCAAGTCACCTGGGGTGGTGGCTAGAGGGATAGTTCGAGGGTGGAGTGCTTGCCAATCGTATACAAGACCCTGGATTTCATCTCCGGGACTGCACACACACCCATTCATATTTAAGAAGATGGAAATGTGGTCATTACTCATTGCATACATGTATTAAATTATTACACTCTACCCCATAAATATGTACAAATATTATGTGCCAATTAAAAATGATAAATAGAAATTCGTAAGTTACAGGTTTTTAAAACTATCCTTAATAACTTTGATTATTTAGGAAAGAATACATAACTCATAAAGTTTTTTAAAATGTTGATTGCTTATTCAAAAAAGAGTGAAAAATGCAAATGAGTAAAATGAATACCTTTGTTTTAAACCAACCCCCCAAAGTTAGTCGTCAAAGACCAGAAGTCAGTTGCCGTTTTGTTTTAAGGAGCAGAGCTGTGCTGCAGGGAGCTGGTAGGATCCCCAGCATCTTTTGATAGGAGGAAGTGGTCAGGCAGAACATTGCCTTGCCTGGAGTAAGCAAGCCAGTTAGCCTTGGAGTAAGCTTTGCATCACATCTAAGTGTGAAACTCTTTTTATATGATTTGCAGCATGAGTTGTGCCTTTTTGCATTTATCATTAAAACCAGTCAACTTAGGCTTTATGTTTTTTTTCTTTTTAACAGAAAAAGCATCAGGGACAGTGTTGTAAGCTCAGTTGCTACATTCCTGAGTGTTCTGGTCACACCCCACGGCTTCCTCTTTTGCTGGTGTCCACCAGATTGTACATTAGTGGCTGGGGGAAAGCAGCATCCTAGAAGCTTTGGTCCAGCAATTGTTTTCTAAAACAAAAATAAAATTTAGTTAGGAAAGTGACATGGCTTTACATTTTACAGTCTGACTTGATAGAAAGCAGCTGGGTTTTTCCTGTCTGCTCTGTCAATCAGTATATTGCAATATCAAAAGTCATGCAGCTTCTGTGAAACTCCACTGTATTTATGTGAGCCCATTAAAGTGAAAAAGGCAAATCAAAGCTTAAAGTTATCATGAAAATAGCTTTGTCCTCACAGACACACTGGAAAGGTCTCTGGAACCCTTCTAGGTTTCCTTGGCATAGACGTGGAGAACCAGCGAGTTAAGGTGCCATGACAGGGGTTTAGTGTAATACCTTGCATGGTAATCACTGAATAAAAGACCATAATAAGTGTCATCATAGCACCTGGAAAACTTTTCTACACATACTGAGGGTCAACTTCAAGAAGGGTCCCTGGACCCCACACACAAGCGACGGATACCCTTGCTGCGGTTGCAGAGCCGGCGGGAGCCTGGCCATGTCTGGATGTGTTGCGGGCTGCGGTGCTGGGACGTGTGCACATGTATCAGTATGGAAACGGTACTCAGTGTGTGTCACTTCACCATCTTTCCTCCTAGGAGACACACTACGTATCTCTTCATGATCTTGTTTGGGTGTCCCCATGGAGGAGAGCCTCAGCCTGGTCATTCAGCAAGGCAGTGCCAGGCCCAAGATTTGGACGTGAGCTTCTTGACTTCCAGCAGGGAGGGCAGAGGGACTGGGTGTGCCAGGATGCCTTGGTAGGCTCCTCAGCAGCGTGCCTTTGGGGGCCCACGGTTGCCAAGGTTGGGTGCTGGAAACAGTTTGTCAGCTCAACCCAGTAGAGGTTTGGTGTCATCCTGGAGATGCGGGCCAGAGTCCATGACTTTGTCTTCCCATCAGGACACTTGCGAGCCATGTGATAATCAGTTGGCACTCCCCACCCCTTTCCCTTGGCCGTTTTTGGAGTCCAGAAACCATAATGCAAGCAGTGGGCCGAAAGCTGTAGCAAGCTGCTGTGCTGGCATGTAATCTGGAAACCCTTTTCACTTAGCCATCTATTAAACACCTGGTGTATTTCGGTCCCCAATCTGTTTCCTTCCTCATCCGCCACCAAGGGAAAAAAACAAAGGCGCATTGACTAATCAAAGCAAGGTCTCCATCTTGCAGTTGTGACAGTAAGGCTTTCTGGAAGCCAAGACACCCACAGCGGAGTGTGCAATTGTAGGCCGAGGATGAAAGGCAAGGAGCCAGGGACACAAATCTGACCTGTGCCAGTGGCTTTTTCAGAGCTGACTGGCATCTGTGCACAGTGGAGTCAGAGTAGGCTGGAGGCTCGCAACGGGAAAGGATAGGAGCGGAAGTGGTGCTTCACGTGCCTGGGGTGGGGCTGGGTCTGTCCACAGTGTGGGGCAAATGCTGAGTCTGGTAAGATAGTGGGAGGGCGAAAAGGACAGCAAGCAGATCAGAACAAGCTGTGGATGTGGAAGGTGACTTCTTGCTCCAGCTTTTAAAATGCTCTCCGAGGGCCAAAAGGCAACGAGAGCGCCTCCTCACCCAACAAGCACTCATCCCGGGCCGGTAGTGTGTCGGGCATGGCTCTAGATGCGCCAGTAGTTACATCGGTGAACAAAATAGACAAAAATCTCTGTATCAAGATGCTTGCACTCCCACAGGAGGAAGAAAGTAAAGGGAAGGATAAATAACATATACAGTTATTAGATAAGGAGAGAAAATGAAGGCAGAAGAAGAGGCAGGTGCTTCAGGGTGGGGCTGGAATTTTAAAGAGAGGGGTCCAAAAGGGCTGTGAAAAGATACTTGAGCAAAGACTGGCAAAAGGTGACAAAATAAGTTCCGTGGATAGCTGAGGAAAGGACAGAGGGGAGGACAGAGACAGCGGCAGCTTCCAAGGCTCTGGGATGGAATTGTGCCCGGCGTGTTTGGGGATGTGGAGGAGGCAGGCAGACATGGCTGAGCACAGTGAGTCCTCAGAGAAGAGGCCAGTAGGGAAAAGGGGAAGAAGCGCTGGGTCTTAGAGGTCATTGTGATGACTGTGGCTTTTACTCAAAGTGAGGCGGGAAGCCTGCAGAGGGTTTTGAGCAAAGGAGTCACACGATCTGATTGTGTTTCAAAGGAAAATACAGTAAGTCCCTGACTTAATGAGTTCCGTTCCGGGAGAACATTTGTGAGTGGGATTAGTTCGAAACTCCGACAAAGTAGATTTTATATACCTTCGACACAAATATACAATGTAAAGGATAAGAAAAAAAACACACCCACAAATACTGCAGGTAAACTGGTTTTACTTTTAAGCATCATAAGCAGCACCACTGTGACAGTGTCTGGCAGACGCGTGAGCTGCTTCCGGGATTTGTTTGTACCTACCAATGTTTGTAATGCAAGGTCCCTTAGTGTCTGTGAGAGTTCACGGCTCGAGTGCTCCTAAGTCAGGGACTTACTGTAGCTGGAGGCGTTCCTGGGGTTGAGAGAAACATGAAGATCAGCCAAGAGGCTGGATCAGCAACCCCGGGGGAGAAAGGTGGAGGTGGGCGAAACTGGAGTCCTGATCCTTGTTAGAAACACAGCTGAAATGCTTGGCAGAAATCAGACATTTGCTGTGAGAGAAAGAAGAATCAAGACTGGCTCTTGGCTTGAGCCACCAGAAGGCTGGCAAGCAGCCGTTATCAGAGGTAGGCAGGTCAGGTACAGGGGTTAAATTTGAGATGCCCATATGCAGACTGACTAGAGAAGTCCAGGCTGGAGCTGGGAGGAGGCCTTGGGAATGCAAAAGAGCGGGAAACAGCAGCTGCAGTTTCTGTCAGGCCAGGTCCTGCCCTAGGGGACAAGTGCAAAAGTGAAAGGTGATTTCAGAGCCAGACACAAACCCTGGGCCTGTCCCCGTAAAGCAACCGAGCAGCCAGGAGGTCCCCAAACCCTCTTTCTGGGGTGTCAGGGCTCCTCTTGCACTAGCGGGTGGCTGAAGATGTTTCTCAGAGCCTCACTTCAGATTGAGATGCCTCCTGGGAGTAGGCAAGAGCTGTGCTAGACCCAGAATGGACGCAAGAGGCATCGTGACATCTTCAAGACCAGGCTACCTTTGCAGGGCTCCAGGGCCTACTCAGAAGGAGCTGGCTTCTGCTTGCCCAGACCAACACTGGCTCTGTTCCCTTGGACTTGTCTTCAGGTGACCACACTTATCCAGGTAGATGGACCTGGTACATCAGAAGCCTCAACTGGACCTGTGGAATATCCAAACTGACCAGGACTGTAGAGAGCATCCTGTCCAATGCTTTCTTCTTGCAGATGAGGGAGCAGAGGTCCAAAGAGTTGATGTGGTTTGTCCAAGTTAGAAGCTTCATGACCTGGGGCAAATCAATGAACTCTTGCAAGCGTGCCAGGCAGAGAGCATTTTCTTAGGCGTTCTGGCTTAGAGATGACCGTGTGCTCATTAACTCCTCATTCTCTCCAACTCCCCTCTGCATAGGCTTTTTGCTTCAGAGCGGGGCTTAGGGAATGACTGGCAGCCCTGAGGTCACCTAGCCCTTTTGGCTGTCCCGCCACCTCATTGCATGAGACATGGATTCCCTTGGCAGCCAGGGTTTCCTCCAGAAGGCTCTTGGCCTTGCTATTTCCTGTGTCTTCAGCAAGGCAGAGGGTTAGCGCAGTACCAAATTCGTTTTTTCCATCTGCCAGAAGCCACTCTCCACTTCACCCAGGGCTGTTTTTCCTGGCCTGCCTAATCCCCACATGGATTTTGCTCCCTGCAAATCCCTTTGTCCTTGCAGTTGTCTGAACTTCCTTCTTCTCCAATGCTCCTTAAGCCTCTGGATTTCTCCTTAAATATCAGTTCCAGGATGCCTGCCTGATGAGCTGAGGTCACCCCTACCCTCAAGTGACCTTAGTGAATTAAGCAATAATACCAGGGATTCCAGGACAGTGAGTTTAAAGATCAGCTTGTGGCCTGGTGGGAAGCCCTTGGGCCCTCCAGACAAGGAAGGCCTTACGGACTTCTGCACATGCCAGGAGGGAGCTCTTCATGACCACGAGAGTCTGAGCGGTGGTGAGCTCTCACTCTCGGCCCCCAACCAGTCGTTTTGAATTACAGGTCCATACCTCTGTCTGGCGTTGTGTTCCCCTCCGCTTCTACCTTGCTGGAGCTGGAATGTTAGCAAGGATCAACGAGTCCTGTCCCTTGTCTCTTTCTCCTCCCACGTCCATGCCCTGCTTCACAGGTTAGCAAACCTCTTTCATTCTGTGGTTGCTGAGTAGCATCTCCTGGGGGAGCGTCCTGCCTGCAGACAGAGGGAGGCTGTGCAGCAGCTCGGCTGCCAGAGTCCAGACGAGTTCTGGGGGCTGAGAAGGAAGTCGCCTGGGCAGAGGGCAATCTTCCCTTACCCGTGTGTTCCACTCTGAGCCCTGGCCACTCCACCAGGCCTCCGTCCCCTATACAAACAGGGAGCTCAGACATCCAGCCACCTCTGAAGCTTTCCCATCCCAGTGTACTTCAGAGGACCCCAGCGTTATTTCTTTCTCTTGGTCTCTGTATTCACCTCCACTGTTCTTCACACAGTAATGGCATCAAACATCCACACAATATTTCAATAGTCTAATGAGGTAAATATCTCATCTCTGGGTTCTGTGGGCCCAGAGTAGCAATTCTCCTATTCTGCTATCAAAGAGCTCCAAAAACACAGGCTGCCAGGAGGAATAGCAGGCGTGTGGACCGCCGTGTGTGTCATGAGGCAAAACCACATTCTCCTTGCCTGAAGCCTGTTTTCTCAAATCTTTCTTCGCTTTCCACTTCTACCTTGGATCTGGTTGGCTGGGGCGCCTGTGCAGGGAGGGCCTGTGTCAGGAGCAGGTGGCCTTGTTATTCTGCACAGAGCTGAAAGTTGGATACTCCAGCAACTGGCCAGGTCCTGAGTAATTACCTGAGCATATTGACCATGGGGGCACAGGGGCCTTGGGCACGCTCCAGCCTCTGACACCTGCTCTCATGCCCCTTCTGCAGGGCCCCCACATCCTGGGCACACCTGTTAGACAGAGCAGTAGACTCTTAGGGTTGGCACTGCCAGGGCTGGTGTAGTGTTTGTGCCCCTGCTGCCTTTATTACCTAGAGCCGGAAGACATGTCAACTTCCACAGAAGCAAGAGCCAGCAAGGTCTTGTAGCGAAAATAGACCTGGCTCTGGTAGCTGAGTGAGCAACTGTGGGCTTTAGTTTCCCTTTAATTTAAACAGAAACAAGATTTAAAAAAACAAGGTCCTCCCACTCCAAGGACTGGAGAAGGATCTCATGAGATAATATGAAATTCTTTAGAAAACTTGGAGTTTACATGTCAAACCTGGAGGACACTGGACCAGAGGGAAGCGCAAGGGCTGCGGAGCTGGGAAGCCAGGGCTTTCTTCCCCATCCGCCCTTCAGGCTGTGCCACCTGGAGAAAGGTGCTTACCTGTTCTTTGCTTTTTTACTTTTTGAGTATGTATTCGCAGTATGTAATGATGACATTCCTTCTTAATTCTTTTTACTTTCCCTTCCCCGCCCTCCCCCACTCCACCTCTTGGTCCCCTCCAAATTTTCAAAAGATCTATCTCCTGTTTCCCACTGTCCGTGTTTTATTTTGCTCTTTGAATTACTTATACTTTGTGTTTTTCATATAAGGGAAGTGACGGGATATTTATATGTCTGATTTATTTCCCGTAATAGTATGATCTCATGGTGCATTCATTTTCCTTCAAAGGATTCGTATTTGTCCTTCTTTATGGCAGAGTAATACTCTGTCGTGTATGACTTATCACATTTTCTTTATCCATTTACCTGTTGATGGACATACAGGCTGCTTCCGAGGTTTTGTTATGAGTTGTGTTGCTATAAACATGGGTATGCATGTATTGCCGCAGTATAGTATCTTTAGCTCTTTCAGGGAGATACCCAGTAGTAGAATACCTGGACTGAATGAAATTTCTAATTTTAGTTTATTGAGGTCAATCCATGATGACTTCCATAGTGGTTGCACTAGTTTATACACCCACCAACAACGTGGAAGGGTGACTTTTCACTAATGCTTAACTGCTGTGGACTTCTTTTTGCCCATCTGCAAACTGAGGGATAACAAAGCTATGTGGACTAATTACTGCTAATAGTAACAAAGGCTTCTGTTATTTATTGAAACTTGTTATGAACCAGGACCTTTGTTCCGTTTCTACTTAAGATCTCTGTAGGACGCAGCAGAAGCTTGTTCTGCATCCTTGTATGACTTTGCATGAGCTTTGCTGGTTTCTGTAGTGTCTCACTGGCAGCTCTGGCAGAGCAGGGCCCTGTGGACGTGGACCCCATTGTGTTCCCAAAGACCATCCCTGTACCTGGCCACAGTAGCACTCAGGAAATGCTCTGGATGGAGGGAGCTTAAGAGTTTTGTTCATGTTGTCTCTGATCCCTAAAACAAACTCCTTAGGAAGAGGTTGAGCCTCCCTTGTCTGAGATGTTGGGACAAGAGCTGTTTTGCATTTTGCAATATTTGCACATATATAATGAGATATCTTGAGAGTAGGCTACGTACCTTATCCGCATAGCCTGAAAGTAACTTTATACAATCTTCTTATTGTATGCACCTGTGTTTCATCTACTACCTGTCACATAAGGTCAGGTGGGCAATTTTCCACTCCTGGCAACTCAAATAGCTTTGGATTTTGGAGCATTTCAGATTTTAGATTTTCAGATTGGAGATGCTCAATCTGTGTATACAATTTGTATCCCCATTTTGAAACACGGGAACTCTCCATCCTGATTTCCATAATGGATGTACCAGTCCACACTCCCGCTAGTTGAGGCCAAACGATGTGCCCAGGAAGCCCAGTGAGGAACTGATGAGATAATTCTGTGTGCAAGAAGAGCGAGAGCACCCTGGGAAGTTTGGGTGTAGCACATGGGCAGAACCTGACACATGCTAGGCACACCTTGCATCACCAGCGAGGAGAAACCCCATCTTTCGTCCCTCCCAGCAGCCCATGACACAGGTGCAACAGCGCGCCATTTATAGAGGAGAAACTGAGTGTCAGAGTGTCCGGAACACTCTGCCCCAGTCTGGAACTGTCCAGGTGAGGGAACGGAATCCTACAGGAGGAAATCCACTGCCCTGGGTTTTCTCCTCTCCGGGTAGGGTGCTCAGCATTCTCTGTCTCGCTCTGTGTCTGTCTGTCTGTCTGTCTCAGGTGGGAGTGGTGCTGGAATGTCTCTGACTGCTCAGCATCAGAAAAGAGGCCAGAATTCCTTCCTGGGGCACATCTGGGAGGGTTTCTGTCCTCTGGGGTTCTTGGGCAATCTTGCTGTCTGGCCCCTGTTGCTGGTCCTGTTTCTCTGACTGTTCTTTTGGTTGCAGGGCACCCGCCAAACATCTGACACCATTCAGGATCGATTTACACATAAAAGGAAGAGTGGGTATTTAAAAAACAGGGTGGTTTTTTTTTTTTTTTTTTTGCGGTTTTCTTCCCCTTGTTGTTGTCGTTGTCTAAGAAACAAACAGGTTTTTCAGTTGTTTGATTCTCTCCTGGAATTACAACCACATGGGGCCTCTACTTCTGGACAGACTGTGCTTTTGGTAAGGGGCCCGTTTGTTTTCATTTGTCATTGAACCTTGACTGGCTCCACAATTTTTAATCAGGTGGTTTCTGAAGGAGGAAGACGAGGGGGGAAATGATGATTCGGTCTCTCTACAGAGAGTTTAACTTTCAGGGGTATGGCCGAGTGCATGCAGAGGGCCAGAAAGGCGAAACTCTGAGAAGCTGGGAGCGGGCCACAGGATTCGGTGAGATTCATTGCTCGGCAGCTGGAACAAAGAACACTTTGAACCGAGCCGGACTTTGGCATGTTTGTTGATCGACTTATCCAGGGCCTGGACCAACTGCTTTTGTTCTGAAGGATTTCTGGGCTTCGGGAAATTGTTTCTTTTTAAGAAAGGGTTGCTCTGAGGTAACTGTAAAGGAAACGCTGCTGGACAGGCTGGGGGTTGTGGGGAGCACTGGAAGGAGTGAGAGGTCACTCAGACATTGCTAGGTTGGCCAGGAGCTCCCGAAGAGAAACAAGGGGACTCCTGGAGCCCACAGTCTCCTGAGGGCTCCCTGGGCCTCTTCTTGTAGGTGCCCTGGGGAGAGGACAGAGGAGGGCCGATGCCTAAGGCCATGCAGGCGCATCACAGGCATGGATGGTGAGGACTGCCTGGGGCGGGAGGTTGCTAGGCGCTGGGGGAGGTTTCCTAGGGATACCGTGGCTAGAAACGCCATCTGCCAAAGATGATTTAGTTCCGGAAGATGCAAAGGAAAGAACGAGACGGTCCTGTCTGTCCTACTTAATCTTGGTACTGTTCATTCCCGTCCGGCAGGGGAGGTGGAGAGAAGCCTGGTGGCTCTGGCGACCCCTAATACCCCGTGAGAGAGAGTGCACACCTCCTTGGGGTTGCCCTGCAAGAGGCCTGGGCATCTCAGCAGCTGGCCTGCTTCCTGCCCCCGTGCTGCCCTGGAGGGGAGCGGGTGGGCTTGTGATGGGCATATGATTAAATACTAATCCTATATCCAAACACTGACAGCTACACAGTGTGCCCTCTGCCACTCAGGGAAGGGTGAGCAATGACCAACAGGACTTCAGTATGCAAAAGATGTTCCCAGCTGCTGGGAGGGAATGCTAATCCCGGGGCCAGGAGGGAGCAGTAGGGATTAGCGCAGGATTTATGTGATGCTGGAAGAAAGCAGGAAGGCCCAGTTTGCCTGCACCCTGCCGTCCGAGCGCGTGCTACAGCTTGGGTCCCTGAGGTGCGAAAAGCTGCCTCTTTTCTGTTGATGGCAGTGACAGTAAAGTACCTGACTGAGGGCTAGGGAATAGGAATTCTCTTGTTTAGTTTTGTTTTGTGATTCTAGAGATTGAGTCCAGGGCCTGGCACTGAGCTCATCCCCAGCCCTTTTTCTTTCTTTTTTTCTTTTTTCTTCCCTTTCCCTCCCTTCTTTCCCTTCCTTCCCTCCTTCCTATTTTGAGACAGAATCTTGCTAAGCTTCAAACTTGTGATCCTCCCAGAGTGCTGGGAGTCACACCTGCCAGGGACAGGAGTCCTTAGCCCCTGGGTCCTGCGTTCAGAGTCACATACGCCCCTCCACACAGATGCGTTGTGAAGAATTTGAAAGATGAAAATGATTAGTGTGTTTAAGACAGGCCTGGACACAGCCACTCCTGGAAGAGAAGAGTCAACATCCAACCGTGGAAACTGCATTTTCTGCCTCAGCCTTTCTCACTATAATGGGTATGGGTGTTCAGCTGGTGTCACCACAGGAGACAGAATCCCAAACAGATGCTTCAGTTGAAGAGTTTTCTGAAGGACAGAGGAGGGAGGAAAGTAGCAAGGGCTACTGAGGTGCCCACGGCTAGCGGTACAGGGGAGTTGGTACTAGCTGAGGTCTGAAGGTGCCGGGGGAAATAGTGTTATTCAGGAAGGATGTGCCTAGCACCACGGCACTGTATTAGGGAGGGTGTAAAAGAGAGCATTCTGACCTTTCCGTCTTCTGTTCTCGAGTCTGCCGCACAAGCTGCCTTGCAGTGTAGACCAGGGGAGTGCATGACCTCAGGACCAGCAGGGGGTGTGGGACCAGTTCTGAAAAATTCTTCCTGAGAAGAGGAGTTTGTGATAAGGTTACCTGCTTTCAGATTACTCTGCCCGAAGACCAGCATGTCTTCTATGCAAAACACACTGAACAGTCCACAATGAGACTTAGAATGCCTCACGTGTACACCCTGTCCCTGAAATATTAGCTTTCTAGGGGCATGGACTAAGTCTATTGCCAACCATCTTGGATAGTTGTAACCCCTCTCTACATACCCATATCCAGAGCTCTGCACCCTAGAGAACACAGGGACTCGGGGACACACCCCCCCATGACAGCCAAGGGCTGAGTCCTCCCAGGAAAGGAGGTGAGTAGCCGGACTGAGTGAAGCCCGGCACTCTCCAGGAGGTGAAGCCCTTCACAGTGAAAGACCATGGCTGTGCACCCCTCCAGGGGCTGAGGAGGGCTGGGATAAGGGCATATAGAAATGGAACGTTACCGTGCCTCCCTTTTGGCTCAAGGCTGGCTGTCAGCCTGCCTCGAGTAGCTTCTGGTCCCTAAATGTCTCTTCCCTCTTGAGGCCCTCAGGTTTGTTATTGCTATGGAGATTATTCCCTTGGGTGAAGCCATAATCCTCAGGAAGGGAGGGCACCTGAATTCATCAGCATGTCTAAGTGGCTCTGATGGCCACTTCCCTCCCTGGCCAGGCTGGGTCAGACCAGGATGAGGGGCTTCTAGCTGGGGGTGGGTGAGAAGAGGACCAAATGGGACCCGGCCTTGTGGCTGGCTCTCCAGGACTTCATGGGTCTGTTTGGGGTGGCAGCAGACACTGTTCTTCACCAATAACTGTCTCTTCTCTCGGCCTCTCCCTCAGTATTTTCCCTCTCTGGAGCCCTGGGATGGGCAGGCTTTGTCATTTACAAATTTTATGAGGTAGCAGCTCTCACTATGTCCCCGGAAGGGCCCCAAGGATCCAGTTCATGGCTTCCAACACCCAACTGGGTGAAAGGAAGATTTCCCTTTTCCACTCTTTTGTTTTTCTTTCCCCAGTTTTGTCCTAAATGAAAAAAGTAAATAATTTTTCCCATACATTTACCTGGGAACTGGTATTTCCCTTTTTGCCACAAAACAGAGTGGAGATACCCTGAACACTAGGTGAGGCACTCAGAGAGAAGCTCCCTAAAAGCTGGGCAGCCTGAGTTCAGGAGCTGGGGCTGCCGCTTCTTAGCTGGGGATAAGTTATTTAACCCTTAGGTCCTTGGTTTCTCATCTATAAAATGAGGCTCAGAATAGTATGTATGGTAGGGAATTGATAAGAGGATTAAATGATTTGTGAGTGTCAAGCACAGAGAACATAGCTTGGTGCACAGAGGCTCCATAGAATGCTGTCTCTCACTTAGTGCAAGGCTCTCCTGGCAGAGCATCCACCATCTGGAGAGATACGGCCTTGGCAATCCAAACATCACCAAAGCATCACTTTTTTCAAGTTGTGGCCTTGTTCACAAATTTTCAAAGTGGCTTGTTCAGGGATACAGTCAGAATCCTTTCCATAATCAGGAACTTTGCTGGTTCCTTACTGCAAATCCTCTGCTTCACCAAGGAAATCTGCTTATGGGCCCCAAACTCCTGTTGCATTTCACCTCCTCTACCCGCTGCCTGAAGCTCTCTCCTCCCTCACCTTTCTCTCAAAGCCTGTTCATCTTGGAGATGCCAGCTTGGGTCCCAGATCTTCCTTGAGGCTGTGCTCATGCCGGCAGGCCTCCCCGTCCTCTGAATACCTGTATCTCTTCCTGCTCACTCTGAGCTGGCATTAGAGCCACCTCTGCCTCCTGTCGTTTATTGCCTTCAGGTGAGCTTGTTGCTTCCTGTACTCATGACAGCTGGAGCCCAAAGCCAACTACTGGGTATTACAAAACAGAAAACTGGTAGCTTTGCCTCTGTCTGTTTAATACCTTCTTGAGAACACAAGAAAGAAGCTACTTCCAGAAGTTATTCCTAAGGCCTGGCCTGATGGAGATTTGCATGATTGCCTTTGTAGGAAGTATGACCTCCAAAGCAGAAGGTATTAGTGATGCCTTCATTGATTTCCTGGAGTTTAGTTGAGAAGAATAATTTGTCCAGGTGCCTTTTTGGGTCACCTCAAGTCTGAGTGTGAATGGCTGGAAGTAAAGAGCTGCGGCTCAAATACATGTCATTCGGAGAAGCTGTAGAGCTGGTGGAGAAGGAATGGGGCCCTGCAAACTGACTTTCTGTAGCCCAGGAGCTGGACCGAGATTCAGATTGCAGCCAGTACCACAGTGAAGCCAGTGCTTTCTTTCACAGACAGGAAGAAAGCCTTGACCTTGTGAAGGTAGAGGAATGTAAACTTCTTGGGGTCATGTGGCAAAGAAAGCCTGGATAGAGCGGGTGTTCCAGGGCCTCTATACAATTTCTTGGAGCTGGAAAGTGTGAAGGGATTGGTAAGTTCTCCTGCTGAGGCAGGGGAAGACACCTCCCCTCTGCCAACCGGGGTTTGGTTGGGGTAGAGATGGAGTGCAGAGAACTCAGTACGAATGCCTGGCTAACACTTGCATGCAGGTTCTGTCCTTGGTGGGCAGTTGTTGATTTTAGATGGCAGCTTCCAGCAGGGAGGCTGTCCGCCAGAGTTCTGGCTCATTTACCTCAGTTTGGCTCTAAGTGTCCATTTAAGAAGTGATGTAAGGTCACACTCAGGGCCATGATGACGATGCAGATGGTGATGCAGGCTTCCCCATCCTCTGAACACCTGCATCTCTTCCTGGTGATGGTGACCCAAGGCCATATGCTGCTGCTCCCGACGTGGCTTCCCTTTCTTGGCACCAGGTCACCATGCTGTGTGCCCCATTTCCAAGCTGGATGCCCAGCAGCCACTGCAAAGACACGGAGGAACCCAGCTATCCCTTCAGAAGATAGGAAGACCCATGAGAAGTGTTAACAGGAAAACCACCTGTGCTTTGTTCATTCAGCTTGGAAGTATCTTCTGAAGCTTCTGAACCACAAGCATCTCCCTAAGAAATGGAAGGAAACGTGATCTACCAAAGGGAACATGTCCCTTTGGCTCCATTGTGAGAAGTCTTATAATGCTTTTGGCCACCAGACAGCCTCCCGAATTGTCACCGAGTT
Source organism: Dinomys branickii (assembly GCA_004027595.1). NCBI lineage: Eukaryota > Metazoa > Chordata > Mammalia > Rodentia > Dinomyidae > Dinomys > Dinomys branickii. The sequence continues at coordinate 110,647 of PVLD010002414.1, read as the reverse complement.
AAAATCAAAGTACATGGCCGTTTGTGACTACTCAGCTCAGACTTGTGAGCAACACTAACCCTAATAACAGTTAACAGGACAGCACTCAGTAAAGCACGCCGGGTAGTACTGTAGATGCCTTACATGCATGGTTTCTAATTCTCACAGTCACTGCGTAAGAAAACAGCTGCATAGCTTCTCTTTGTATGGGGAAGCGGAGGCCTGTAGAACTCAAGGATCTGGCCCAAGGCCACCAAGTCTGAGCTGGTGGAGCTGGAATTCAAACCCAGGCCTGATTCCAAAGCTGTGCTTTTTTTCTAGCACATGAAGCAAGGGCACTGTCTGGAGCAGGAGGTGATGGAATTGGTTTTGAGGGCTGTCGGGGTAGTGGGGGAGGGCCGTGGCTGGCTGGTATGGTAGCTCCTGGCTGGGGATGGGATGACCACCCCACAGCCCCAACCCTCAAGTGTTAGGTGGGATGAATGTCCCTATCAGTAGACATTGGCCCCCGGGCAGCCAGGCACACTGGCAGCATGCCCAGCCCAGGACGCCCTGCACAGTCCCTTCGGCATACAGGGGCCTCTTGACAGAGTGACAGCTGTGATTCAGCGCCGGCACCAGTGGCAGCAGAGACATGGGTGAAATGGGGGGAAAGGACTGTAATTACCTCTTAACACGTTTCCACATTTCTCTGCTGTCAGGATGGTTTTGTTTTCTGATTTATTTTGATCTGCCTGAAAATTAGTTGCCACAGCGCCCTGGGTGTAGAATTGCTGTCCTTGCCAGCTAGCAGTCCCCGGCAGGGATGTAAACCCAGCAAACGGGATTTTTCTCTCCTTTTCCCAATTTATGTCAGGTTCTGTTCGTGTGTCAAGGCATGACCTCATGTTTATCTGCCTGTTTGTCGGCCCTGACTCCTCACTGTGATCCTAAACAGGAATAGTGTCATCTTCGTCTTCCAGAAGGTTCTTGTCCCTGTAGGTATCTGCTGAACTCACCGCCTGAACTGCATTGCTCTTGGCTGTTTTGACCCAGCTCTTTCCTCATCCTCCTGTGCTAGAACATTCCGGCTCCTCTACAACCTCTGTAGCTGCACACAACCTGCCTCTCCTCTGCCTCCCCTCCCACGGTCAGCCTCCCATCCTGTCCTGTCCCCACCTCTGGCTCCTGGATGGCCCCGTCATAGAGCCTGAATCTATGGAGCAGAATTGGGCCTCACCCTGTCAGTCCACAGAGCTGGCAGATCGTAGTCCCACTCTTTAGGGGAAGGTGGTCAGTGTTAGTTAAACTGTGCTGTAGTCTTTTTTCCCGTGGTCAGGCCATGATGAGAAGGAAACCCAATGTTGCCATGGGAGCTTGGCTGGGAGCAAAGAGCCAGAAGTGTAGGATAGTGAAGGCCTGCTACTTCCAGGGATGGTTGCTCACCCACAACGATCACTCAAGAAACAAGACTTTTAGAGCCATAAGGAAGCTTGAAGTCATCACCCACAATGATTTAATTGTTCAGAGGGGAAACTGAAGCCCAAAGGAGCAGCAAGGCTGTGCTCAGGCCATGCGCAGGTCGGCAGTGGGTACGGGATGGAACCTGCATCTCTGTGGCATCCCATACAAAAGTGGGCTGAGGACAGGATCTGGCTTCATGCTTGGAGAGGATGATGCACAGCTTGGATTTGAGGAACCTGCCATTTCTTTTCTCAGGTCCTTACCTTTAGCCTAACCTTTAGAGTAGGCGAGGGATTAGCCAACATTTTATTATAGCCCGAACCCCAGTGTTCTAGTAAGGACTTGCACAGAACAGGAATACTTTGGTTCAAGTGCACGAGGAAGAATAGATGGACATTGCCCATCTCTTGTGCTTCTCTGGATGCCCAAGAAGGGCCCTAGGCATCATTTTGAGCTTCATGGAATGTAGCAAGCAAATGCTGGGGCTCTATCATCAGGCCAGGTGAATCAGTGAAGGTATTCACAGCTTCTGTACTGGGCATGCTTAGCAGAGTGATTGAAAACAGAGGCCAGGCCTACAAAAGAGTGGGGTTCCCAACAGGGTAGTTATTAACTGAAGGACTATTTGAAGTGAGAGGAAAATATTGGCTGCATAGAAACGTTGAATTCAGCTGGGGTACATCGGATTGAACTGAAGCAGGTTCCAGGGCAGCTGTGATTTAGACGCCTAAATCAAGGAAGCAGGGGTGGAGGTACCAGAGCCGGTCTCAAACATAGACTGTAGGTGCTCAGTGAACGTTCCTGGAGACTGCATACCCTAACGTGTCTGCCATGGCCTAACTTCTTTGCAGCATATCGCAGCTCACCAGAAAACATGCTTTTACAGCCTCCCCTCCCACAGAACCTATCAGTGACCATGCTCTCAATTACGGATAGCTAATATTTATTTGCTCAGCGTTGCACGCTAAACATAATACTGACACATGGGGGCTGGTTCTCCCACCTCTCCCGCTCGAGGTGGCTGTCACTTTTCTTACCCGCATCTTACAGGTGTGGAGACAAGGGAACTTGGCCACGTGAGCCATGTGGCCAAGTTTCATGCCTGGAAGCATCATTGTTAACAGTTCTCCTGATAGTTATATCTACTGACACATGTCCTGGAAACATTTAGCTTAATTCATCTTTTCTTCTTCTGATGGACAGACAGACAGACAGGCAGACAGACTCAGGACTGAAGGAAGAGGCCCTTGCTCCTTGCTTCTCTGTGGCATTTGCCTCTTTTGCTGCCTAAGACAAAGGCTCCTTAAGAAACCCAGCTGTGCTCAGAAATCTTCAAGGGCTGCACGTGGCGGTGGTGGAGCCCACCAGCCCTGCTCTGGTTGTCCATGAAGATCTGCAAGAGGAGGCTCCAACTACTGTCCCTTCTAAGGATCTCATGTAGCATGGCTTGAGTCCTTCACCTTGGGTCTTGACCAAGCAATGACCCAAGAAGCTAAAGGAGCCTTCTCTCTTGTGCCTCCCTGTCTTCTCCTACCTCTACTCCATGGCTTATCACGGATGGATTTGTCTTTCTAATGCTTTGTTACTACATGTTATCATCTCATCAGCAGATTTGATCCTGTTACGTTGCATCACCAGGGAACACTGTAGAGGACCTGGCAGATACTACATTAGATGTAGAACCTGCCTTTAATATGATCACACTGAGCCACTTACATAGCACCACCACCATTAGCACAGGCTGGGGCTGGCTGGCCACTGTCCCCAGAGCACCAGTTCCTGCTAGCCTGGAGTCCTGCAGCAAGGACCAGCTTCATTCCTGCCAGCCTGCTCATGCAAGAACACGGACTTCCACCCCTCTTTCCCAAAATCCCAACACATCCCAACAGCATTGCCATATGCGTGAAGCCTCCAATCATAATGGGCACTGGGGGACTCTCAGCCCACACCCAAACCATAGCCACCCCTCTCATTATTGAAAGGCCTCTTATCTCTGGTGTTCTTGTTTGCTCTGAAATCTTTGTCTGGTATTTGTGTTAGTATTATATATCTTTTACCTCTAGTCCGTTTGTCTCTTTGTAGAGAAGAGTAGATTTAAAGTGGATTTCTGGTAAGCAGTACAGCGTCGGGTCTTGTCCTTTTATCCTATCTGACAATCTGGGCCTTTTAACTTGGGTATTCAGCTCATTTACATTTAGTGTGATTATTAACGTAAGGCAACACTTAGGATTGTCTTCTGTGTTGTTTTTCTATTAGCCCTGTGTATTCCTTGCTCTTTCTACCCTCTTTTTCTGCCTCCCTTTGGGTTAACTGAATTTCTTTTGTGATTCTATTTCCTCTCTTTTGTTGATTAATTAGCTAAAATTCTTTGTTTTCCTTTAATGGTTGTTTTAGGGCACATAGTATGCATTCTTGATCATCAAGATTTACTGGTAGTTGTTATTGTACTAATTCACGTATAGCACGGGGACTTCAGCACACTGGACCCACTCCCGTCCTGGACTTCCTACTACTGTCAACATACATCTGTCTATGTGATTGTTATAAACCTCTTACTACATTATTATTTTTGTTTAAGTGGTCAATTATTTTTTAGAGTAAAATTCCTATGCACTCACTCATTAGTCGCCGCTTCTGTTACTCTTTGTTCTTCATGTAGATCCATATTTTCACCTTATATCGTTTTCCTTCCGCTTGAAGGGATTTAACATATCTGCGATGTGAGTCTGGTGATGATGAAACCTTTTAGCTTTTCTGTGTCTGAAAAGGAGTCTTTATTTTTGAAATACATTTTTACTTAGTAGGGAAGTCTAAGGCACCATTTTTTTCTTTTAGTAAAGTGGTTGTTTGACTGACTTCATGTTGTTTCCAGCAAGAATATATCAATGTATCCTTTTATATTTTAAAGAGAAAAAAAACAAAATAACAATAGCAAAGACAAAAACAAAGATAACAATATGTAATACAGCAACCACTGTGAATTTCCTATCATCTTGTTTTGAAAGAATACATAAATGTGTCTTTATGTCCGGCTGCTTCTAGCATTTTCTCTTTATCTCTGGTTTTGAGCAATTTGATTACTATATGAGTTAGTGTAATTTCTTTTTCCATGTCCCCAGTGCTTGGCTTGGCTTTCTTTGAGCTTATTGAATCTGAAGTTTATATATTTTTATATTAAATTTGATAAATTTCTAGCTGTTATTTTTGCATTTTCCCCTTTGTCTCTGCCTGTTCCTGGGGGGGCTCCAAGTACATTACAGGAGGCTTGAAGCTGGCTGGTACTCTTTCACTGTGTGTAATGTTTTTCCTTCTTTCATTTTGGAAAATTTCTACTACTCTGTCATCAGGATTATTAATAGTTTTCAGCTTTGCTTTACATAACTTCGCTTCCTTCTTTCTTTCCATTCCTTCCTTTGAATCAAGGCAAACTTCCCTGTAATGATAATGATTATTAATTAGCTTACACCAACGTGGAGCTCCCTTCCCCAAAGCCACAGTATTGGTTGAGGATGCTGGAAGAGGGGACCCAAGGCTGCAGTTCCCGGGATTTGGTGGATTTCGCGTGACCTCACAGTTTGGAGACATGACTGTGACCTCCTTTTCTCCTAAACCTGCTGCCTCCTTCTTTCCTATCTCTTAAGTAAGGGTAATCCTGTGAGCTACCGGGCAGCCTCAGAACGCGTTCTTGGCTCGCAAAAGTGATGTTTGTCTTTCCTTTCCTGCAGGGAGAAGGCCTGAGTGTCTCCCTGAGCAGGAGGGTGGTTTGGGGGCCCCTGAGGAACTGAGTTCCAGGTAAATGCCTAGGAATGTGCTCAGTCTCCTGTCTGATCCCAGAAGGCCCCGCCTGCAGCAGTGACCGAGGAGAAGGTCGCCATGAGCGCGTCTCCGGACAGCTGTGTCAGAGGGCAGCAGGATGCCTTGTGCAGTAGCAGGGCGGGGGAGGATCCAAAGAGCCTGGTTCAGGGTGCGTATCGTGTCCGCCAGCCATGTGCCAGGATGTTCTGTCACCTTCCTCCTGCGGGAGAGAATATGGCTGCAGCAGGTCTCAGCAGGTGAGCTTTCTTTGACCTTGGTAGGCTGCTTTCCAGACTTTTTCCTTCTAAAGGACTTGAGTGTCTGTCAGCCAGGCATGTTTTCAACTGCAAGTAACAAGATAATTAAGAAGCCTGGAGGTAGCTTCAGGATTGGTCCAGTTGCTCAAAATACCACTGAGAGCCATGGCTCATTATCTTTTCCTGTCCTGTCCCGTTCTCTCCCCTGGTTTCCCTTCCCTCCCATCCCTCCTTCTTCCCTCCCTTCGCCTTCCTCCCTTTCCCTTCCTTCCTTCTCCTCTTCTGGCTCTTAATACTCAAGTTTGTTTCTCATGCTTGTAAGAAGCTGGGTGCAGGTTCAGACGCACCCACATTTAAGGAGGAAGAACACAGCAGAAGTGGTTCAAACAGCACTCCATCCCTTTTCACAGAAAATAGGCTTCCCCAGGAGCCTCTTAGGATCATACTTCTCTGAACTTTCATATGCCTGACTATCTCTTGGGGGGTGTCCCCTTAAAATACAGATTTGGATGCAGTAAATTGGTGGTGGTTATGGTTTACATTTAGAAGCCCCCACGGAGACTGTATTCATACGCAGCTTTTGGAGCATAATTGGACAATGGAAGGATTATAGATGATACATTATTAGGAAGTGGGGCCTTGTCGGAAGAGGCAGGTCACTGTGTACATGACTTGGAAAGGTGTAGCTTCCTTCCTGACTCCTTCTTTGACAGTCTCCGATTCCGGGCTGCCATGGACTGAAATGTGGGCCACAGTACACCTTCCCAGCTGAAGTTACTGCTGTTGGGTATTTTGCCCCAGCAGTAAGGGAAATGACTAAGACCGTGGTAGAGCCCAGAGTCCCACTTTTGACCAATCTCCTGGAGAATGTGAGAACTGCTGGAAACTGCATTATGGGTAGCAAGGTACGAGGCTACTTCTCTTTCATCTCATTGCCAGAATATAGTCACATGGTTGCAATTAGCTGCATGGGAGGTGGCAGAGTTTGTGGCTTGTTCCAGTCTTTATAGTGAAGAAAGCAAAAGAGAAGAGAGGGAGAAGAGGAACAGCATTCTACTGAAAATGCAAGCCACAAAAGCATCTCCGGTCAGTGGGCTGGAATGAGTTGGAGCTTTCACCACCATGAGGAAGACTATGGACATTTAATGCTGGGCCCAAACCCAGCTCACAGGGTCTTCCTGTGTATTCACTGAGCAGAGATTCCACATGGGATTTCATCACCTCAAGCACAAACACAGCCTGGCTTAAATGTCTGTTAAACAGAAATGTCATCAGCCCATGGTCTTAAGACAGTGCCTCTCAAACTTCAACGGCATATGTTTGCCTGGGAAATCTCACAAACATGTAGATTTTGATTCAGGAGATTCAGAATGGGGATCCAGGACAGGGATCCAGGGTGCTGGATTTGGAACAGGCTCCTGGGGGCTGCTGCTGCTACCCTTCCTGGACCCCACTTTGCATAAAAAGGACCTGGGACCTGCAAAGTCAGGCCCTTCTCCTCGGAGCCTCTTGTCATTCATTCATGCAGGAAAAAGCCACGGGGAAGGACATCACGGATACAGATTTGGGCCCATGGCAGAGGGAGGAGGAGCCCGGTGTATGTTTGTCACAAAGAAGCAGAACCCAGACACCAGAGGAGCCCGTCCCGTGCTCAGAACACAAAAACGAGCAGTAGAGCCGGCGGGAAGAGGGCAGCCAGCTCCATCTCTGCAGCCCCGAAGATGCCCGGCTTCAGCACAGGCGTGACAGGCCCTCGGCCCCGGCCTTCAGGAGGTGCTGGGGACTGCCGGATTGTGAGGGGGACCCGGGCAGGCTGATGCAGATCAGATGGCTGAGCTTTAGCAGGGGGAATGGAGACAAGGGGGGTGGTGATGGGGGCAAAACCACATTTTTTAGTGAACATTCATGCCTGCAGGAAAAAGCTGAATTCTCTAAAGCAGAACTCTAATTTTTTTTTTTTTTTTAAGTAGCAGGAACCAAGTTACTGGAATTTCTTCTCAATTAGAAGCCAAACAAAAAGTGTCTTGTGGTTTCGGTTACACAAGAGGCTGCTGCCAAGAAGGAATGAATGGGCAGAGCTGCTGAAAGGCAGAGACATTGAGGGGTCTGGGGCGGGGGACTGAGCAGAGCCGGATCTCAGGGCACACCGTGGAATGGTGGCCCAGGTTGGGCACATTGCCCGCTTGTATGTTGTCAGCACTCAGGGCAAGGACTGACTGCATCTGTCTTCCTGCCAGGATCAAAATTTAAAAAGAAAAATATTTTAAAAGATCCATCAAAGTGAGGCGCTCACTGTCAGACATGTACACATGCAAATGATTATCATTGCTTCGTGATTTACCATAATTTGGGGCCTGGCGCTCTATGAAGTCCGCTTTATTCGCTTGCCTGCCTGAGTGGCAGTCAGACCAGACACTTCTGCCCCTGAGCTACAAGCAGCTCTCAAGTTAGCCTTGCTCAGGTGTGAGTCTGCAGCCAGCCCTGTGTTCCAAGGGGTGGCGGGATAACTACCCTCCACTGGCAATGCACAGACTTTATTTCCCTCCATGGCAGAAGCCTTGTCTGGCCCTCTTCCTGGTAGTCACGAAAGGTCTGAGTGGAGTTGTTTCACATTTCTCCAGCCTGCCTTCTGGAGCACTAGGCTCTAGGCAATGGAAGATCTGAAGGATCTGGGGTTGGCCTCTACCACGGTCACCAAAATACTGGTGGCAACTGGTTTCTCAGACCTTGTCGCTCTCTAGAAACTCTGCATGTCTGTCCACCCCCTCTGTGCGTGTGTGCCTAACGGGAATTGCCCCTGCCTTGGACCGAGTGGGTTGGGCCAACTCATGAGAGCCCATGAGCACAGCTTTTTGAGTGCCATCTGAGCATAAACACACATGGCACGGATGGCAGTTGAAGTCCATACCACAGAAACGGGCCGGTGCTGCAGCCAGAGCTTCTCTCCCCCATGCCCAAAAGCCTGTCATTAAAACACTTACCAACACACGCTGGTCGCAACCACTTACGAAGAGGCAGAGTGAGGCCACAGAGGAAGCCACCACACTCTCTGCCGTGGTCCCTGCTGGCGCCACCAGCAGCTCCCCGGAGCTTAGGCATCCACTCTTGGGAACTCTGCTGGAACACGCCACACCCAAGGGGCTTGATTAGGTTCTCTTGTGAGAGGGCCATGCCCTGGAACAGAGTTAGGATTGCTTCAAGTGGATGTGTGGGCAAGGTGATTGTCTCTGCCCCTCCTCTCCCTTCCCTCTTCCACCTCCTCACCCTCCAGAAACAGTTTCTTATCTACAGCCTTTCTACTCTTCGTTCTCAACCTGTTCCCTGTGCTCATTCAAAGACAGGCTTTTTTTTTTCTTCTTCAAGAGGAAGGTGGCAAAATTTTGTTAGGGATTTAAGGTGCAAGTCCGAGGAGTCCCACCTGCATGGTGGCCTTCAATGACTTCCTACCAGAGATGGGGACATGCTTCGAAATTACACAGCGTTGCAGGTTTTTTCCTATCTTAAGCCACTGCCTCTCAGAGATCCTCAAGTGCTGCCCTCATCTGACAGGTTACGGGGCTGAGGCCCACAGAGGTTGCCCAGTATCTGGACTCTGACAGCATCTAAGGTCCCCTAGTCCTGCTGCCTCTTTAAAGGCTGGGGGCCTCCTGTGAATTGCAGGTGACTGCTGGAGTTGTTGAAAGAAGCAGTGGCCAAGAGCTCACTTCTCCCGTCCTGCAGCTGACCAGCTCCATTTGTGCTTTTCTTTTTCTTTGCAAAGAGCTTTGAAACTAGACTGACCTATTTGACTTTGCATTGAGAGCTGATGTCAAACCCCACTGAGGCCTGAGAAGCAAGCTTGGGTGTTTGCGAGGAAAGGCAGCAGAAAATAAGCATCTTTTTTTTCCCCAGGGTTCTGGCCCATTCTTTAATAAAGGAGCTCAAGGGGGTGTTTTGCAGGCTAGTACTTCTAGAACAGAACTCTTTGCGGTGGAAGGAGCAGGTGAAAATAAGCCTGAGGCAGGATGCCAGACAGAAAGGGCCGGTGTCCAGAGGCTCTGAACCTGTGGGGAAAGATGTCATGGTCATGTAGGCTGATGACTGGTAGGCATTTGCTTTGTAGACTTCAGCCGGGCTGCTGGTCAGCAGCTCCTATTGGTGCAGCGTGGGTGTAGAAACGTGGGTAGCATTGTCCTGCTCTGGCAGCTCACTGGCTAATGGGGTGGCAGAAGCCAATGAGAAACAACGAGGACATCAGTTGGCATTAAGGCTTCAGTGGGCAGCTCTTCCCTATAGAGAGAACTGTGGTCAGGAGACTCATTATTACTGATTTGTAGTTTTTTTTCCCTCAGAACAGGATAAAGGATGTTTTCACCACCCCAGAAGAAGGTGCCTCAGGTCTTGACATTTGCCAGGAGAAAAACGTAATGGTTCTCCCTTACCATTCTGCCCCGAGCAGTCAGAATCATAGCAGCATCTTAAGCAGATTTGTATTCTAGTCTTTGGAAGATAAAAATAAGTTTGGGGATGAGGGTCATGTGAGAAATATGCTGTGGAGCTGTGAGCTCCATCTGGCTGACCAGGCTCAATTACCCTCACACGATGACAGCCTCAGGGCACAGAGGTGGGAGGTCCCACAGGGCTTGTCCATGTTTTTGCCATTCAGATCCCACTGGATTTCTGCCTTGGTTACTTTTCTCTCATTGCTGGGACAAAATACCTGATGCCCAGAATTAAGGAAGGAAAGGCTTATTTAGCTCACAGTTTGTGGAGATTTCAGTGCATACTTGGCTGGCTCCAAGGCAGAGCCGTACTTGGCAGAGGGCAAATGTTCATGGCAGCGGCAGATAGCAAAAGCAACAGGTACAGAAAGGGAGGAGCCGCAGCTGGAAGAGCAGCCTCCCTTACACTGTATGCAAACTACCCGCCCCAGGGCAAGTGTAGCACTCACATCCAAATCCCAGCACTGGACCATGAATCAATCATAACTGTAGAAGCCTGCTCCATGACTGCATGAGGCTTTGGGGAGGACATTTAGACACAAACTGTAACAGTTTCTCATAAAATGGCCTTCCCCCATCCTGTTTTTCTGGTTAACGCCTTTTCCCCAGATGGGTTCTCATTAGATTTACTCAGCCTTGAATGATCCTCCTGCCTCTGCCTCCTTGTCAGCTGGGAATACCGGTGCATGCACATTACCGCCCACTGCAGCCAGCTTAGTTTCCTCACACTTTTACCCTTATCTCCCTTCCTCCTAAAGAATGTTCTCAAAGAAAGGGTTTCTGGGCACAGGTGCAGTTCTTCCTTGCCTGCGTCAAGCGGTTCTCAGAGACTGGCGTATCCCTGCTCATCCTAACTGTGGTGCCGACACACACATACCCTTGCGTCAGAATGGCACTGGATAAATGAACGATGTCCCTAGAGGCAGTGCTGCCCATAATGGAATTCCAGAGACTTGAAGAAAATGAGTTAACATGACCCTTTTCTCCCATGGCCCTCAGAAAGGCCGGGTCTTTGGAGAACAATGCCCTGAAGAGCCATCCAAGCTCCAGGTCTAGATGTGTTCTAGTCAAGTCATAAGCGATCTCACACCCTGCGATCTTCCCTCTGGCTGAAGGCGTTCAGGTACCACTGGGAGTGATCTTTAAATTAAACATGTTCATCTGTAGCCACACATCAGACTCACCTGGCCTCTTTGAACAAAATACTTGGATTCTACCAGTTGCTGTAGACTTTCGGCTCCCGTACTTTACTAAACAGCAGTCAGCTGGAGGATTTGTTAAAAGACAGCTTCCTGGACTCCATGCCTCAGCGGCTCCGGGGCAAGGCCGGAAAATCTGCATTTCACGTGTATGTGTGTGGAGTGTGTTTGTGTGTATGTTTTATCGGTACATGCTTGAAGTACATAAGAATGACATGCATCTTGGGGAATTGGTACTTATACATATTTCAATCTTAATAATTTTTAATTCACCTTCACCACCACACCCAGCCCTCTGCTTCTTTCCCCAGAGCCCTTTCCCATCTCCACAAAGTACACCTCCATTTCTCTTTTAATTTCTTATTTAAATTATTTGTGTTTGGGGTATCTTCACATGTAAGAAACTGCAATATTTAGCCTTCCATGTCTGATTCATTTCACTCAGCATTATGATCTCAAGTTCCAACCATCTCACATCCTACATGTGACTCAAACTTATCCTTCTTTATGGCTGAGTAGTATTCTATTGTGTATATATACAACATTTTCCTGTTTACAGGCATATAGGCTACTTCCACAATTTAACTGTTAGGAATTATGTTGCTGTAAATATGGGTATGCTCATATCACTGTAATATGATCTCTTTAACTCTTTTGGGAAGACCTCTAGAAGGGGAATAGCTGGGTTGAAAGAAATTTCTATTTTAAAAAATGTTTTGAGAAAGCTCTGTACCGATTTCCATAGTAGGTGTATTGGTTTACGTTCCCACCAGCAAGGTAGAAGGGTTCCTTTGCCCTCTTCCCCCACAATCCTGCCCGCATGTGCTGTTTTTAAGTTCTTGATGACAGTCATTCTCTCTGGAGTAAGATGAAGTATCAGTGCTCTTCTTTTGATCTGCATTTCTATAATGGACAAAGACATGAATATTTTTTCCAGCACCTATTGGCCATTTGTACTTGTTTTGCCAAGTGTCTGTTCACTTCACTTGCCCAATTTTTGATTGAGTCTTTTATTTTGAGTCTTAACATTTTTAGTTCTCTATATATTCTTGATATGAGTTCTGTTTGAAGAGTAGCTGGCAGAACTTTTTCCCATTCTATAGGTTGTCTTTTTACTCTGTTTGTTGCTTCTTTTGCTGTGCGGAAGTTTTTTAGGTTTGATCCCATTTGTTGATTTTTGCTGTTATTTCTTGTAAAATCGGGGTTCTGTTCTGAAAGCCCTTGCTCATGCCTGTGCCTTCAAGAGTTTTACCTACTTTTGTCTTCCAGCAGATTCAGTGTTTCTGCTTTTATATCTAGGTCTTTGATCCATTTTGATATTATTTTAGTCCAGCATGAGAGATGTGGGTCTAGATTCACTCTTCTGCATGTGGATAACTGGTTTCCCCAGCACCAGGTGGTAGAGGCGATCTTCACCAGGGTATGTTTCAGGCTCCTTTGTCAGAACTCAGATGGCTGAAGATACCTAGAGCTGTTTCTGCATCTTTAACTCTATCCCACTGGTCAATATGTCTATTGTTGTGCCAGGATAACGCTGTTTTTATTAGTTCACCTTTTTGTATAACTTGAAAATTTGGGATTGTAATGTCTCTTGCTTTGCTCTTGTTGCTCAGAATTGCTTTGACTATTTTGGGTCTCTTCTGATTCCATAAACATTTTTCAAGTGTTTTGTACAGTTCTGTGAGGAATACTGTTGTTATTTTTATTGGAATTGCATTTATTAAAAATTGTATTTTGGTAATATGGCCATTTTGACAACATTGGTTCTGCCTATCCGGGCACAGGGGATATCTTTCCATTTTCTAATGTCCTCTTCAATCTCTTTTTAAGAGTACTATATTTTTCATTATAGAGGTCTTTCGCTTTCTTGGTTAGGTTAATTCATAGGTATTTTTTTCAGAAGCTACTGTGAATAGGATTAATTTTCTGATTTCTTTCTTGGTGAGTTCATTGTTGATGTATAGGAATGTTACTGATTTTTGTGTGTTGATTTTGTATCTTGCAACTTTGCTGAACTTAATAGTTCTAAGAATCTTCTAGGGGAATTTTCTGGGCCCCCCATGTAAAGAATCCTGTCATCTAAGTTTGATGACAAACTTCCCTTCCTGTTCGTGTTTCTTTTGTTTCTTTCCCTTGCCTGATTGCTCTGGCTAAAGTTTCAAGTACTGTTGAACAGGAATGGTGAGAGTAGACACCCACCCTTGTCTTGTTTCTGATTTTAGAAGGAATGATTTGAGTTTTTTCCCATTTAGTATGATGTTGACAGTGAGTTTGTCATCAATGACTTTTACTGTTTTGAGGTAAGTTCCTTCTACACTTGTTATTATTAGAGTTTTTATCATCAATGGATGTTGGATTTTCTCCAAGGCCTTTTCTGTATCTATTGAGATGATCATGTGATTTTTGTCCTTGCTTTTGTTTATGTGATATATTATATTTATTGATTTATATATGTTAAACCATCCTTGCATCACTGGGATGAAGCTGACTTGATCATAATATATGATCTTTTAAATAATTTGTTACATTATGTTTGCAATATCTTGTTGAGGATTTTTGCATCTGTGTTCATTAAGGAAAATGGTTTGTAGGTTTTTTTGTGTATATCAGTGTAATGCTAGCTTCAAGTAATGAGTTTCTCAATGTTCCTTTTCAGTGTCATGAAAGGTTTTTAGAAGTATTGGTAATAGTTCTTCTTTGAGATTCTGGTAAAATTCTGCTGTGAATCTAGTGGATCCTGGACTTTTCTTAGTTGGTAAGGTTTTTATTATTGCCTCTATCTCATTGCCTATTAATGGTCTAGAGTTTTTATATTGTCTGGGTTCAATTTTATTAATTCATATGTACCTAGGAATATATGGATTTCTCCTGCATTCTCCAATTTATTGAAATATAGCATTTTCAAATAGTTTCTTATAGTCCTGTCAATTTTAGCAGTGTCCATTTTGACTTGGCCTTTTTCATTTCTATATGCATTTATAGATACTTTCTTTTCTTTTTTTTTTTTTTTGTAACCCTGGCTAAGTGTTCATCAGTCTTGTTTATCCTTTCAGAGAAACAACTATTTGATTTTTTTGATCCTTTATATCATTTCTTTTGTCTCAATTTCATTAATTTCCACTCTGGTCTTTATCATTTCTTTCCTTCTACAAGTTTTGGATCTGTATTGCTCTTGTATTTCTAGGGCCTTGAGATGCACCATTAGGTTATTTAGGAGTCCTTATTCTTTTAATGTGACCATAAAAATCCCTCTTAGAACTGCTCTCCCTGTGTCCCAGAGGTTGTGGTGTGTGTTTTTTATTTTTTATTTTAAAAGTATAAAAACAAAAAGACATTAACAAACAGACACAAAGCAGCACAAGAACAGCACAATCGAATCTGAGCCACAGACAAGGTGACAGGGAATCAACAATGGTCGCTGCACCACACACCGACAACTTCTAAGTGTATACTCAGGAAAACAGACACAGACATGCAAAACTGACCAGACAATCAATCATCAACCGTTCCCCACAACAAAGCAACCCAAGTCAGCAGCACAACTTCTTTTTAAAGTGTGAAAGCAAAAACAACCACACCAACAACAACAGAAAAAGAAAGAAAAAAAAAAAGTATTAACAAAGAGACACAAAGCAGCCGAACAACCGTATAATCAGAATTGAACCATAGACAAAGCAACAGAAAACCAACAACAGTTGTTGCACTGCACATAGACATCCCCAAAATGCATGCTCCGGAGAACACACACAGACACGCAAGATTGACCAAACAACCAGTCATCAAGCATTCCACACCACCAAGTGACACAAGACAACAGTAGAACCATGCCAGTCATCCCACACACATGCACACACACACATACATACATACATACATACATACATACATTTTTGCCTCTTCTTTTCTCCTTTCCCTTGTCCCATCTGTTCTTTACTTTTGAACAGATTTCCTTCATGTCTCTTAGTTTATGTTCCCACCCTCAGGTTCTTACACCAGTGACACAATACGTTCCCTGCACATGTACCTCTGATTTATTTCACTTATGAGTATGGTGTCCAATTGTGACCACTTGCCTACAAAGGCCCCAAATCTGTCCCTCTTTATAGCTGAATAATATTCCATTATATAAAAATACCACAGTTTTTTGATCCAGTCTTCTGTGGATGGACATTTGGGTTCCTTCCACAATTTAGCTATTACAAATTGCACTGCTATAAACATGGGTGCACATATATCAGAGTGATATGATGCTTTCAGATCTTCTGGGAAAATACCCAGAAGGGGAATAGCTGGTTTGAATGGAACCTCTAGACCTGCTTTGCTGAGGAATCTCCAAACGGCTCTCCACAGTGGTTGCACCAGTCTGCATTCCCACCAGCAGTGTAATAGAGTCCCTGTTTCTCCACAGCCTCGCCAGCATTTGTTATTGCATGATTTTTTCATACTGGTCAGTCTTACTGGGGTGAGGTGAAATCTCAGTGTTGTTCTTATTTGCATTTCTCGAATGACTAAGGATGTGGAACATTTTCTCATATATTTATTTGCCATTTGTGTTTCTTTATCTGAGAAGTGTGTATTCACCTCAGATGCCCATTTCTGAATTGGGTCTTTGAATTTGGACAAGTACATGTTTTTTAATTCCTTGTATGTTCTAGATAGAAGACCTTTGTCTGAGGGACAGCCAGCTAGGATTTTTTCCCAATTTGTGGGTTTTCTTTTTACTTTGCTGGTGATTTCTTTAGATGTACAAAAACTTTTCAGTAGGATGAGGTCCCAGTTATTGATTCTTTGAAGTGTTTCCCTTGCAGTTTCATTTTTGTTCATAAACTCTCTGCCTACTCCTATGTCTTCAAGATTTTTACCTACTTTCTCTTCCAATAGATTTAGAGTTTCTGTATTAGATCTGTGATCCATTTTGACCTGAGTTTGGTGCATGGTGATAGACTTGGGTCTATTTTCAGTTTTTGGCAAGAGGCAAGCCAGTTTCTCCAGCACCATTTATTAAACAGGTCATCCTTTTTCCAGTGAGTTTGGTTGGCCCCTTTGTCAAATACTACGTGGCTGAGTGTGTTTTTCATTGTGATTGCATCTTCCAGTCTGTTCCACTGATTCTCAGGTCTGTTTTTTAGCCAGTACCAGGTTGATTTTATTACAGTAGCTTTGTCGTATAATTTCAGGTCAAGGATTGTGATTCCACCTGACTTGTCCTTGTTGCCCAGGATTGCTTTTGCTATTCTGGGTCTCTTCTGGTTCCAGATGAATTTAAGGCATATTTTCTCTAGATCTGTGAGGTATGCTAATGGTAGTTTAATGGGAATTGCATTGAATCTGTACAACAGTTTTGGTAGTACGGCCATTTTCACAATGTTGGTTCTTCCTAAGCATGAGCAGGGTATGTTTTTCCATTTATTGAAATCCTCTTCGATCTCTTTTTTCAAAGTACTGTAGTTTTCACTGAATAAATCTTTCACATTCTTCGTTAGATTGATTCCTAAGTATTTCAATTTCTTGGTTGCTATTGTAAAGGGTATGGTTTCCTCAATTTTTCTCTCAGTCTGTTTGTTGTTCATGTATAGGAATGCTATTGATTTTTGGGTGTTGACTTTGTATCCAGCTATGCTGTTGAATTTGTCAATTAATTCCAGGAGTTTTCTTGTGGAGTTTTTGGGGTCCTTCATGTATAGTATCATGTCATCTGCAAATAGTGATAGTTTAACTTCTTCCTTTCCTATCATTATTCCTTTTATTTCTCTCTCTTGTCTAATTGCTCTGGCTAATGCTTCCAGAACTATGTTGAATAGGAGTGGTGATAATGGACATCCTTGTCTTGTTCCTGACTTTAAAGTGAAAGTTTTCAGTTTTTGGCCATTTAGTGTGATGTTGGCTGTTAGTTTGTCATAGATGGCTTTGATCAGATTGAGGTAGAGGCCATCTATTCCTATTTTTTCAAAGGTTTTTAACATGAATGCATGTTGGACTTTATCGAAAGTCTTTTCTGCATCTATTGAGATGATCATGTGGTTTTTGTCTTTGACTGTATTGATATGATGTATTACATTAATTGATTTGCGAATATTGAACCATCCCTGGATTCCTGGAATAAATCCTACCTGGTCGTGGTGTATAATTTTCCTTATGACTCGCTGTATTCTATTTGCTAGTATTTTGTTGAGTATCTTTGCATCTATGTTCATTAGAGAGATTGGCCTATAGTTCTCTTTCTTGGTTGGGTCATTCTCTGGTTTTGGTATCAGTATGATACTTACCTCCCGAAATGTGTTAGGGTGAGTTGCTTCCTTTTCGATTTCATTGAAGAGTTTGAGGAGTGTTAGCATTAGATCTTCTCTGAATGTTTTGTAGAATTGTGCTGTGAATCCATCAGGGCCTGAGCTTTTCTTAGTTGGTAAGTTTTTTATGACATCTTCAATCTCATTAATTGATATTGGATTGTTCAGGATTTTTGAGTCTTCCTGATTCAATTTTGGTAATTTGTACCTTTCTAGGAATCTGTCCATGTCCTCTGAATTTTCTATCCTATGGGAGTAAAGCTTTTCAAAGTAGGTATTAATGATCTCTTGGATTTCTGTGGGATCTGTGGTGATTTCATCCTTTTCATTCCTTATTGCATGAATTTGAGTTCTTTCCCTTCTTTTTTTGATAAGGTTGGCTAGGGGTTTATCAATTTTATTTATTCTTTCGAAGAACCAACTCTTTTATTCACTTATTTTTTGTAGAGTTTTCTTCATCTCAATTGCATTAATTTCTTCCCTGAGTATTATAATCTCCTCCCTTCTTTGGGCTTTTGGTTTGGTTTGTTGCTCTTTTTCTAAGAGTTTGAGGTGTAGCATTAGGTTATTTATTTGCTCTCTTTCTGTTTTCTTTATATATGAGTTCATTGCTATAAATTTCCCTCTGAGGACTGCTTTCATTTCATCCCACAGATTCTGGTAGGTTGTACTTGCATTTTGATTTATTTGTAGGTATTTTTTAATGTCTTCTTTAACTTCTTGTGTGACCCATTGGTTATTCAGGAGGTTGATGTCTAATTTCCAAGTGTTTATGCGGTTTTTGGAGTTCCCTTTGTCATTAACTTCCAGTTTCATTGCACTGTGGTCAGATAATATGCATGGGATAACTTCAGTTCTTTTGCATTTAGGTAGATATGCTCTATGGGCTAGAATGTGTTCAATTTTAGAGAAAGACCCATGTGCAGCTGATAAAAATGTGTATTGTGATGTTGTGGGGTGGAACACTCTGTATACATCTACTAAGTCCATTTGTTCACACTTTTGGTTCAGGTCTGTTATTTCTTTGCTGAGTTTCTGTCCAGTTGACCTGTCTCTTTGTGTCAGAGGGGTGTTTAGGTCCCCCATTAAAAGTGTTATTAGTTAGTTAATTTTTCACATCTGTTAAGACTTGACTTGTAAAGTGTGGTGCTCCATTGTTTGGTGCATAAATGTTTAGGATTGTTATCTCTTCCTCTTGCAGCTTTCCCCTAGCTAGTATGTAATGGCCTTGTTTATCTCTTTTGATTGTTTTTAGTTTGAAGTTTACATTGTCTGAAAACATAATAGCTACCCCTGCTTTTTTCTGGGGACCTTTTGCATGGAGAATTGTTTTCCATCTTTTTAACTTTCAGCCTGTGGATTTCCTTTTGAGTAAAATGTGTTTCCTGTATATAGCATATCGTTAGATTGTGTTCCTTAATCCACTCTGCCAATCTTTTCCTTTTGACTGGTGAATTGAGGCCATTTACATTAATGGTTATCATGGTTATATGTTGGCTCATTCTAGTCATGTTATTTACTTGTTGTTTTCCTACTTTTGCTATCTGTTTACTTGTTCTGTTTGAGGGTTTCTTTCTATTTTTGCTCTTGAGATTGTGGTCATTTTTTTCTCTGTCTAGAATATCTTTTAGTGCTTCTTGCAATGCTGGTTTGGCACTCATGAAGTTCTTCAGTTGTTGTTTGTCGTGGAAATGTTTTATTTCTCCATTGAATTTGAAGGATAGTTTTGCAGGATACATCAGTCTGGGTTGGAAGCTGTTTTGTCTCAGAATCTGTAATACCTCGCTCCAAGCTCTTCTTGATTTCATGGTTTCCGTTGAGAAGTCTGCTGTGATTCTGATGGGCTTTCCTTTATAGGTGATCTGTTTCTTTTCTCTAGCAGCTTTTAATATT